>JAYGXS010000157.1:0-46187 GCA_036362985.1 Ligula intestinalis
GAATCCACCAAAATGACTATTAGGCTCACTTCATTCTTAGGAGGTTGGCTAATTATTAGAGCTTTGGCTGCGTATAGGCTTCCCCTGCTGTGCGTGTTCGACTCACACCGAGGCCGTAAATTTTAATTAGGCCAACTAAATTATTGTAATCTGCCAAACCCTCCTAATAATGTGTGTGCGCCTAACGTAAGTGTTCTGTATAACTCCACCAACTACTGCATGCTATCTCGTAATTAGTTACTGGTCAGACCCGGACTTTCGACTGGGGCATGGGAGCTAGAAAAAAGAGTGAGGTTGACACCGGGTCTCTATTTCGCACCGCAGACCACTGCTTGAATCTATCACGACAAGTCAAGAGTCGTGGCTTGGAATGCTATGACTTAAGAAGGGAACTCGGCCCCTTGCAAATATTTTTAAATTACTGGATGACTACTGGTCTGACTGCAGTGGTGTGAGGTCCCCCAGTATAGAATCAACTCCTGTGCAATACGCGTAAGGATGTCGTGAAGCTTTCTTGACTACTGCGTCCGCAACCCCCTTTGGCCGTCTTTGCACTGCCTTGGCCTCCGAACCAAGGGATGAGTGAGGAGAAAGTGTGGGAGAAGCTCTGAAAGTCCGTACCACTTTAAACTAGTTCGGGGGTGTCGCCCCCCTCTATGGGGCTTGCAGTGGACGTCGTCGATCGCGAACCCGCGAACTGTCACAAGGTTTCATTCTAGGTGTTGTTCTTGTTCCAGGTTCAGAAACTGCAGGTACTTAAAATTCACTCTGCTATAATAATCATGCACATCCTTTGTTTCCTAGCGTAGTTCATATGTTCTATCAAGGTTTATGTATTCGCTTAAAGCCGAAATCAAGTACTCCATCCTCTCTTTTTGTTAGAGAAATCCAGAGTCTGTATCTGAAGCGAACTCTAGCAGTATCCAATCTGAAAGTCTTTTTTGTGTTGGTATTTCTTCCAGCATTAACCACCCTGTTTATCCGCCCCACTATTTAGGTTCCTCTTGCATTTTTCAGACCCTCACACTGGATGAATTTCTTGACAAGTTTCAGTGCAAAACAATGGGACATTTTCAGACTCCTCTCCAAGAGTGCAACTGTGACCGTCAGCTGCGCAAATATCTCCTCAAAAGTGCGGATATTCTTAGACCATTTCTATTTGCTTTTCGGTTCCCATAGGTCACCATCCCCCAAGATAAGAAGAAAAAGAAGCCAAATCCGTTGAAGAATTTCCCAACAATTGAAGTATGGGATGGGATTCGAATTTCTGAAATTTCGAAACTTACAAAAAGACCCGTTGGTGGCATTTTACGTTCGCTAAATTCTGGAGTGTTGGGGAATCTAAGTGTACGCCCATCTTCTGGTAGGCTAACTTCTCCACATTACTAAAACCCTTTCGTCTGCACAGCTATTGAAGATCGGGAACTTATCATTGGTCTCCTTACACTCCTTGGTTTTCGGGCAAACTTCATCAGTAAAAAGGAGAAGAAACAACCTCTGCTCGATGCCTTTCCGCGGTTCGTGTCTAATTTTTCGCATCTATATATTTATATACCGTACTTCCGACATGGGTACTAGCTAAAAGCCTAAACACGTGCTTCGCCGATGTTTCTGCTGCTGCGTGATACAGTATCGAGGGCTTCAGTTCCTCAGTGGGTACCCCAATCTTCTACGCCAACGTTCTATAAATAAGTATTTCATTCCTTACTTCCCAAAGAAGACAAAGAAAAAGGAAACGCGCTTTTATGGACCACTGTGTATTGGGACTGACGTTTCGGAAACATCCTATTTTCCTTCATTAGTGTGTTGAGGTCCTCGTTTCTGCTTGCTGAGAGTTGTTTTGTCTGGCCGTCCGTCTCGTATTATAGGTATGGATAAGGCAGGAGCTCTATCTGTCATGCTGTCCGCGGGTTGGCTGATAGATAAAGGCATTCAGTGGTTGTCATTTGCACATTTTCATCTATACCTTGTCAAAATTTCGCGACATCCAAGCGGCTTAAATGGAAAATTTTGATGGTCTGTGCAAGATCAGTTTTCGGACACACGTGAACAAAAAAGGGGCCTTGTCAGTTTTTGTAAGCGCCCATCTATCTGATACGAAACTTGAACTTGCAGTCAATCTGGCTGGCTGGCCGGCCGGCCGGCCGGTTACGGCTTGAGTAAGGACACGGGAATGGGTACCCTTCCTGGAATTTAGCGTAAGGCTGCCTGCATTTTGTAGGAAAGGAGCGTACCTATTCTCGCGTCCTTCCCGAAGTTTAATGGGGAGTCTTTCCAGTCTTCTGCGCTTTGCTAGCACCGTCAAATCCGAAGGCCCAGTTAACATTCATTGAAGGCCCTCTGGTTATCTACTAAGTGAGAACGATTCGAGTAGCCGGCAGCTAGGCCAACAAATAAAGCCGTCTTTCCGTTTACGTTCCACTCACTTGATCGTATAAAAGTGGTGCGCGTTAGACTTCCTGAAATATTGGCATAGATCTATAAACGCATCCTGAGGGAGTTAAGAGTTTTCAGGTGAAATTACAGGACACCGATCTATTCGCTGCAGCATACGGACTTTTAGCTGCACATTGCCTCCCAACATCTTGTAACCATTGATTTTGCTATTTTTTTCGAGTTAGTGCCAGTATAAGAACCATTTCGGTGATCTTTTAAGACTTAACCATCTTGCTACAGTCGTAGCAATTTACTTGAAGTTGGTACATTCGTTGGGCCACATCGTGCGCTCTTGCATGTTTGAAGTTTTCCAAACTATAGAGCTCTTAAGTCCCTATCCTAAACACACGCTCTAATATGTACGCAGGATCCACAACCCAAGCGGAAATATCTGCGTCTACTAGTATACATTTCGTAGAAGCCGAAGTATCCCGCAAAATGCTTACACGAACTTGAGGACGAATATGTTTTCTGATATCTAGACCTCCCCCGGATCGTAGTATCTGCGTGCCTCGACCGCCAGTTGTAGCGGTCATGGGTCATGTAGATCACGGCAAGACCACCCTCCTGGATGCCCTCCGAGCCAGTCGTACGGTAGACGACGAATTTGGTGGTATCACGCAGCACCTCTCCGCCTTCTCGATCTCTGTCGCTGAGGCGGCCGCTGCTGCCGCAGCTGCAACCAACCGGGGGCCTACCTCCGCACCTCACCGCTTGCCGGCCCTGCCCACGTCCACTCTGAGCGAGTACGGTGGCGGTGTCATAACCTTCATTGATACACCCGGACATGCGGCCTTTTCATCGATGCGAGCCCGTGGTGCCGCGGCCACCGACATTGTCCTTCTCGTTGTGGCTGCAGACGACGGTGTCATGCCGCAGACCGTGGAGTCGATCCGCTTTGCCAAGGAGTTCAATGGTGATTCACCGTTTTTGCACTGCTCCCCTCCCCTTCCCCCTCTCCTCGTTAGAATCTCAGCATATTGTGCAAGGGATAATCAAATTATTTTCTTGTCAGTCAGTTAGTGTTTTTCATGAAGTACTAAATTATCCTGATCCTAGTGTAGTCGGTGACATTCCGCGAACGAAAGGTTATGTTGTGCCTGCAAGTTTTAATTGTAATGGTCTCGTTCAAGCGTACTTTTTCTCACCTACGCAGAGGAGAATGGGCAGCCGTTTCCTCAAACCTACCAAAATATTGCAAAGAAGATAAAGGCGTGATAAATGTGACAGCAATTTTATTAGTCTGAGCTTTCGGACTCGCATAGGAGGCCATCTTCAGTGACAGTGAGAATGCCGCAAGAATTAACGTGTTTTGTATTCCAATTACGATAAAAATCGGGGGTGGAGGGGGTGGCATTAGTGAGAGGTTGAGTCCACATCCGCGTCGTCGTTGTTGTTGTTGTACTAGCTTACTCCCTTAACCTAGTTTGCCAGCAATACATGTTATAAAATTTTTAAGGAAGATGAAGGGATAGAGATGAAGGAATAAAGAATAAAGAGAATGGTATAAAATGTTTAAGAAAGATGAAGGAATTCGGCGACTTTGTCTGGGCGAAGCCATAGGTCCTCAGGCGTGAGGTCCGTAGGGTTGGGTGGGCAGTCGAAGAGGTGGCATGTTGTGTGGAAAGGCAAGAGGCAGTCAGGACAGTTGTCTGTGACGTTGTCAAAGCATGAGGTGAGATGGCTTTTGAATGAATTCAGCAGCGTGGAGAAGCCGGAACGCAGCTGGGATAGCCTGTTTCTAGCGTTTCTGGACAGGTTGGCCCTACGTTCTCTGGCCATAACGTCGGAGACCGGCGGGGGAGCGTTGAGGACTCTGTTGGGTTTATAGCTGCTGATGGCTAGCTCGACAGTTTCGGTGTGGATATGCTTAACGAGGTCCGTTATCGGTAGATTAGTGGGGTACTCCGAAGCGTGTGGGCCGTACGCGTCTATGGTAGACTGCTTCATGCGTCTAGCAGGTGGGGGGGCGCGTTAAAAGGCGATTGCCCGGATGTTCTGGGTTATGAGACTGCGCAATGTAGATTTTTGCCTGCATGATGGAGTGAACCTTTAGAGGCAGGACTTGAGTTTCCTGATACAGGTGATCTACATTGGTCATGTTAACACAGCCCGTGGCGATGCGGAGAGCAGCGTTCTCAACGCGTTGGACTTTCGCCCAGCTGGTATCGCTTAACAGTGGGGCGAAGATGGCTGATGCATGCTCAGTCGTTGCCTTGCCTGTTGCCCGGTATGTCGTGACTAACGTCTCAGTGTCCTGGCCCCATGAAGAACCTGCCAAGGCTTTTAGGATGTTGAGCTTGGCTTTGGCTTTGCTGGCTTGGATGTCAGCATGGCGGTGTAGAGCCAGCGTCGGGTCGAGAGTGAGGCCCAGGAGTTTAGGATACTGGCATAAGGAAATGTCATCGCCCTCAACCTTAATTGGAGGATGGGATTTGTATTCTTTGGGGTCCGGAGTGAACAGAGTTACTGAGGACTTGGTCGCGGATAGTTTCAGTTGCTTATCGTCTAGGTGCCGGACTAAACTGTGTCGTCAAAGTGCCTGTTGATAGAGTTGGAGCCAGATACCCAAATGCCCAGATATCAAAATATTTTTTTGAAGTTCTAGTCGGAGGGGGTGGCATTAGTGAGAGGTTGAGTCCACATCCGCGTCGTCGTCACGGCGGATGTCCTTGGACAAGAACTGGCCGCGCGAACAAAGGACGTGATAGCTGGATGTTATGTCAACGTGCCTGTTGATAGAGTTGGCTGCCCAGATATCAAAATATTTTTCTAAAGTTCTGTTCGGAGTGCTCTAGACTGATACATACGTAGAAGCTACTTTTTCGGGCATAGATATTGCTCGACAACTTTCCTGCCAGTGACCTTACTCGCACATTGAGCTCCTCGGTCATGACTCTCATTAACCCAATGCCGTTCTTCTTGAAGCTACTTTGTCACAAAAACATATTTTTTATATGTATTGGAGGTTTTCGTCTTACCCATCAGGACACCTATTATTATTTCTACACTTGAAGTAATTTTTTTGGGAGACGGAAAACCTCGTCAGAACGTGCGGAGTAGAAAACAGCGCGCATAGGAGGAGGACAGTCCCTTCTTCTTGACTCGCCTTCTCGAGTACACGCTCAATTTCTTTAAAACACATGTGGTTGCTATTCAGCTAGTGAACCATTCAAATGTAAATCGAAAAAGTAAACACATTTACAGAAAATCACGCGATCTACTACAATTTGAAGTTGAATCAAGTTTCAGGTAACGGTCTATTATACGGAGCACCGTGGAAACCAACTCTCCATGAGAGAAAATTAAAGAAATATGTCAAACAAAAACAGGAAATACCAGCTAATATTATTATAAAAATCTAGTATATAGCAACGAAAAAACGTGCGATAATTGAAAAATAAAAATAATTCGATAAATAAATAAAATCATAAATTAAAAATAGAAACAAACTACTTTTACCACCGGTCTCATATTACTGAATTTTTCGTGGTGGTCCATATAATAGACTGTTGCCGATTTTTCCTGAGTCTTTCACCTTTCCACTGAGTAGGGTTCCACTTTTTTACCCAAATGATATTGATAAAGTTGTGGTTCTTGCATCACAATTACCTACAAAGCCCTGACAGGGCACTCTCATCTCTTGTATTGATAAATTGAATTGTATTCTCATTTTTTAGTGCGGTGTTTCCCTTTTTGCGTCCAGATGCACGCGAGCTTGAATACAATGCGCTGTGTATGCCCTCGGTCTCTAACGATGATTTTTCCTCCAGAAATGGTCATAGGTTTCACTAAATGTAGTCATCTGGTAGTGGATTATAAGAAATCAAGAAGCGTCCAAGGGTGATAAATGAATTTTCAAGCACCCGCAATGTAGTACCGTAATATTTGTTGTGGAGCCGTCTTCGTTTATTGATTCATCATACCCTAACAGCAAATATAGTTGGCTATGAAGAGGGCCATCATTAGAGATTAATTTTATAGGGTTAAGGCCCTTTAAATTGTCGAATGATTTTATATAATTATATCTTTTTCTTTTGGCGTGTACATTCTGGAAATTTTTAACATTTGCGTTTTCGTAATATATTTAGTTCCGCGAATATGATAATATTTTTTTTTCAGCTCAAATTTTGGTCGCAATAAACAAAATGGACAAATACGGAGTAGACCCAGTAAGTCTGATTCCGTTGCTTTTGTGTGTGTTCGTACGTTGACACGATTGCTAAGACTAATTTTACATAAGTGTAGACCCCTCGGTTCAACAGTACTCGACATAATAGATTTTGTTTGATAGGATTTGTAATTATTTGCCGTTTTAGGGCGAAACCGCTCACAGCAGGTGCATGTTCGAACACTTATTTACCCCTCCCCATGATCAATAACCATTTTCTCTCCAGCGTTTTCCTTCTCAACACTTTGAAAACTTCCTTCAGTTTCCTTTTAAAAAGATAGTAATGCTACTACTTCTGGTAATAGCAGGATTGTCAGTAACAAGTGGCAAGGACAGGAAGGGGTGAACTGGTAACCTGCAGGTGAAGTAGTTTGTGTAGGACATCTACCACTTCCTTTTCTTACACCTACTATGCTGCATCGACGAGACAAGAAAAGAACAACTAGAGACGAGCGCGGACGCACACAAACGACAGTCCGACCGTAGGTTTTGACGGTGACCGCGTTGGCTTGCGCGTGGATTAGTTCTAAGTGATAGTAGACTTGCGCTGCATCTGCGCACTCTCTCTCTTCTCTCACTCATCTGTGTCCGGTGTCAAGAAAACCGAAGGCGGGTTCGGGGGCAGGCGCGGCCGAAGTCACCCTCTATGCGTACTACCACGCCTCCCTTCAATGTTCGGCATTTATTATGGGAGCGCAGCCTGAATAACACCTGCGGTGCCCTGATCTGCGCACATATTAGGTGGCCGTTTGAGGGTATCGCGATCCACGCATACACGTACTAACCCCTAACTACAAACGAACTGGCCCGCCCACGAGGGAGCCTCTTACTTCAAACAAACACAAGACCACAGCAAGAAGGAACCATTGTTGTCTTGATCCACCCAGTTCTGTATAGGACTGAGTTAGGTCGTTTGTTCATTGCCCCCCCCCCCACGCCATGACTGTTGGCGTGGCGGTATAGTTTATGCGCAAATTGGGTTGTCTGTAGTGAAGAAAGGACAATGCTGTCTTGTAGGGTCGCCTAAATATATACCCCCCCCCAACCATCTTACGAAATTGGGGATTAAACATTTAATTCTTGGCTAACGAGTGTAGATAAATATGCAATTGCGCCGAAAATGACCAAAGAATATCAAATTAAAGTCACATATAGTTGTTTTAATGAGCTAAACGGAATTAACTTCATAAACATAAACCCCTGTTGCTCAGGCAACTGATGCCTATTGGTGGAAATTTGACCTTTAATGGAAGAATTTAACGAAAAAAGGTAAAGTTGGGTCACTGCAAAATGTGAAAGTAGTTTATTATTACAAGTCAAAGGCAAGTAGGACCTCTAAAGACGGTTCTAACGAATAAATTAAGTGCGTGATTGAAGTTTGAACGCCACTCCCTCTTCCCTCCTTCCATCCTATCGGTAGATCCGACTCAGGTCAATTAAAGACGAAGTTACTTGCACTGGTTACCGTGGCCAGAAGTTGCCGTCTGAAGCATGTTATATTGTAAACGCAAAAGTAGTTCCTCTCTCCTCTGTGTAACCTCCAAGCCTACCCGTAACTATGGGCATAACTTTTCTTCTGATCAAAACTGAAGATCACATTTTCGACAGAATACTTCTGTCTAACTCCACCATTACTATTTGACTTCAAGGGTCTCCAGTCCACTCGAAGTATAGTCCACGCCAGAGCAATTTGATTGTATTGTTTTCGCGGTGGGTGCCTTTTCGTTTAACAGCTTTTTAAAATCTTATAGTCAACCCTGTACACATCCTTCATCAATCAATGATATGCCGTCCGTTGTGGTAGGTTGTAAAATCGAGGATCTTATAAGATTTCGTTTCATCATCCTCGTCCATTTATTCGTTTCAAGAGGACAGAACTCGGGCTAAACTAAACAGTATTTAATGTAGCGTAACCTTAAGGAACATATAATTGTAGCGTTGAAAAAGTGTCAATTTTAAGGGCACATCCCTCCTACACCATTTAAAACGTCTGCCGTGCTTGAGCCAATGTATCTTTCCATCTCTCTCTCTCTCTCTCTCTCTCTCTCTCTCTCTCTCTCTCTCTCTTTATTTTCCTTCACAGAGCCGCACGATCGACGGCCTTGCTGCGCATGGCGTTGTTGTAGAGCGTCTCGGCGGCGACGTGCAGGCAGTTGAGATCTCAGCCCTAAAGCGCACCAATCTGGTCGCCCTGCTGGAGGCCATTATCGCTCAATCCGAGATCATGCAGATTTGTGCTGATCCGTCCGGGCCCGCGGAGGCTCTTGTGCTCGAGTGCCATACCGAGCATGGCTTGGGGTATATCTTCTATTCCATCTTGTTCTTCTTCCTCTTCCACGTGCCACATCTAGTAGTCATTATCGTGCGACATTTCAGTCACGCGAGGATGCAGGCTTTTAAACGGACTGGCTTACAGACGCCAGCAACAATTCCTGCTTAAGTAGCATACGATTCTCTCATCGGTTTTCGATGCTCTCATACTTTAACGTACATTTTATGGAAAACATGCACAAAAAGATTCTCTCTGTTATGTCCCCGTAGTAGGCAATAGAAGATAAGAGCCGATTCTGATACAAAAGCTTTATTGAAGGCCGCATAGACACAACGGTTTTCTTCCGCTTGTTGAATCCAGCTTATTTATAAGGTACTGGTCCTTCTACAACCTTCCTGGCGTATTGCGTACACGTGGACATTCTGGAAGCTTCTTGACTGCGGCCACCGCCCCCGCTGTGTGGATGGTCGTCGCGTTTGCTCGACATACGGGGTAGGCGGCTTGCATGACCCAGCGTGGCCTGTTCTTTTTGCCCACTGCCTTGAGTGCATCGCGGATCCCGCTTCCGTAACACTTTCTTGTACTCGTTTTGGCAGAAAATTACGCCTTCATGTTTCACCCTTGAAGAAAGGCTATCTTGCGGTAAAAAACTCGCGATTGCCGAATAATTTTGAACGCGATCTGTGGTTACGCTTGCATTTAGGGTTTGCTATGAAGAAGATGTCATATACCATTTATGAGATTTTGCATTGGACGTGGACCATGTATACTTTATAAGCCGCCGTGTTAAATAGACAGATACGACACTTTATGGATAGAAATTTCACTGTTTTAAGACATCTGACTATTAGGAACCTTCTTAATATCGGAAGATACACTTTCTTCAAGTAGACAATTTAAAGAGCACATCATTTGTTAGCAGCTGAGTATAATTTTTGGTGCATGTTTCATAGAAAATATATTGGAATATATGAGAGCTTCGAGGATCAGTGAGAATCAATGCATACTACTCAAGTAGTTATCTTTTACAGGAGGTGTTTTTTGCAAGCGGTCTCAAGAAAACGCGTTCAAAAGCCGGCATCCGGACATGATTGAAATATCACGGGATTAGGCTGCAGCTCTACTTTAAAAATTCTTTTTGGAAACGAAATCATCTGAGGATTTCGGTTGACATTTAACTCTACTATACACATTGCACTTACAGAAACATGTTAAGCCGCGCTGATAGGCAGAACTTTGCTATATGGAAGCTAAAATAACACATCTGTTGACTTTCTAGTCGACGCCATTCTGGTAGTCTTATTCGATACTGAGTCCACCACGAAACAGTCCAGGTAAGCGCAAACTTAATAAGCTGGAAGTTGTAGGGACGTTTTTCGGAATTAACGGTTTTCAACTCATGTGTGCTTTAAATTCCGTTAGTAGTGGCACTTTTCTTGTATAAATTAACTTCCCTGTTTTTGTACACACCCTTATAATATTCAAAACCTAGTGGTCGAGTTGTCGATATCACAGGTACTAGTTCCCCATAATCTAGTCACTTGTCGATGTAGGCAGTGATAAGGTTTGCGGTGTGTTCTACTGAAGCCATGCGAGTGGTTGTGCAGCTGATCGGGGACAACGCTATCTGGCATTACATATAACTAATTTAGTTCACCCAATTGTGAAAAAAACTCATGGCGTCGGTGGGAGTCGAACCCGCATAGCAGGAAAGGCCTTTACGCGGCCAACGCTCTACCACTTGAGCTACAACGCCACACCTTGCGCCGTGAAATTAATCATACTTGGATCCATATTACTAACTACTCACTGGTAGATGTTAGTTCCTCCTTTTCTGATATAGACTGATCCACCTATTGTGCCCGTACCATTTTCCGGCTGCCGGCGTTACTTTTCCACGCGAAGATACTTTGGACGAATAATTTTCAAAATTTTGTCGACATTCGGACGCCTGATGGACATATAGATCGGGTCTCACACTGACTGAAGCTTCTGACATGCCCTCATCCGCCTGCTGCGAAAATAGCAGTTTTACTATTGTATATTTTCTGTAGTTTTCGACAATACTGGTCAATCAGTCTATGCCATATGGTTGCTGAAAGCGCTGACTCTTAAGGCAAACTGTTTTTGTTTTTTGCTTCCACAGAAAGTTAGCCACTTGCTTGGTTACTCGGGGAAAACTTCGGCGCGCTCCCGAAAGCGGACCCTTAGTGGCCGGTGAAAGCATCGCTCGGCCCCGTGTCATTCGTAATGATCGCGGTACCCAGGTGGATTCAGTCTTGCCTGGCTATGTGGCATCTATCGCAGGGTGGAAGACTTTACCTCACGTTGGTGACATCCTGCTCGAACTGCATTCTGAGGTAGACTTATGTACCTGTTGCATATTAATACCTGACGGTTGTTACTGCTGTCTCCTTTGCCTTCGGTCTCCGCCATCAGTTTCAATGGACTTTTTGACAGTGTTAAAATAGGCCAAGTTATCACCAGAGAATGCGCGCAGGTTGTCAATTTATGCAGTCCGCAAAAAGCGGTCTCTTTTGCCGTTTTGGGGCAAAGTGGGTGTTTATTACAAAGATTTTTTGGTACGATGGACTACTGTGGCCCCATCAACAGGACACAGAAGAAGCAAAACAGGACACAAAAACTGCTCGTAATATGGAAGTTCTTGTGTCAAAATTCTGGGAAAATAGGGCTACGTTTATCGTTAGGGTTAAGGTGAGGGTTAGTGTTGGCTTTACGGTTAGGGTTAGGGGTGGAATTGGGATCAAGGTTTGAGCTATGCTGAGGTTTACGTTAGTGCTAGCGCTAGATTTAGAACACGTCATCATCTGCCCTATCATAGACTTATGTGAAGTGCCGATTTTATCACTTAGGTGGGGCGTTCCCTTTCTCGTGTCCTGCTTAGGGTGCCTTTACCCGAAGTAGCAGCAGATTTTTAAATTGTACAAGTAAAATGAATAAAGTGCAAAATAAAAATTACAATTTATTGTGAAAGATTCAATAAATAACATACAAAATTAGACAAATTAGACCGATCTACTTTTTCGAACGATAAATGGCATGCAATAATTAGAATGCTGACAAAGTAGTACATACTTTTATATAATTACAGATGATTTATCAGGTAAAAAATTTGTCAATTTATGTCAAACTCCATGCCTGTTTAGTCCGAGAACCATGGGACACTTCTTGAACTAACACCCAGTATAGGGTAGTTGACGTTGGTAAAGGTACCAGTTTCCTCGGCCGTGCCCAACCGAATTCATCGAATTTTGACCGAAAATGCACTAAAAGTTATGCTTAGTGGTTTTTTCAACTGTGCTATTACATCGGTTAGGTATAGGTTTCTTTACCTTTTGACTTCAATCGTGCACGTTGAATGCCGGTCATAGAAGATAAGCCCTGTCAAATCCTGGCCGCCGGGAATGGTCTCATCTACATGCAAATAAACTGGGCTTGAAGTCTACCGGCTACTGATCAGTAATGATCAGGAAGCGCTTGTTACATTTAGATTGTTCACTCGCGATTAAGTTGTTAGTAAGACTGTCTTGTAGAGCCACCGAAATATCTATTTCCCTCCCGCCCATCTTTTTTATGGAACTGGTAGATAAACATGTAATTCTTGGTTAAGGAGTGTAAATGAATATGAAATTGTGACGAAAGTAACCAAAGACTATTAAATTAAAGCCACTTATAGTTGTTTTCATGAAGTAAATAGAATCAATTCCATCAGCATAAACTCCTGCTCAGGCAACTGATGCGTATTGATGAAAATTTGATCTAATATTGGCGAAATTTAGCGAATAAGGGAAATCCGACCTTATATTAGCGGAATTTAACGAAAAAAGGGAAAGTCGGGCTACTGTAAAATACAAAAGCAAGTTATTATTCTAGGTCAAATACGAGTACGAACTCTAAAGACAGTCCTACCAAGTAGTTTCTTTTTTAGCTTCCCAAAGGGCAATCTGTCAATTCTCCCCCTCCCTCTGTCATGACTTTTAGGCAGAGGCGTCCGCAGTTGTCCGGAGCCGTTGTCAGCAGAGGCTTCAGAAGAAGTCCGAAATCGACAAAAAAGCCTACGATCGACAGATGGCCAGCTATCGACTCAACTACGAGACTTACCTGAAGAAACGTCTGACCATGGATCCGTCGAGTGCGCGTCGATTCGCCCTCCAATTTAAGGTGCGTTTATTACTACCTTGGTTCTGCTTATATTATATGTGCGACCTGCGTTTTGCAACTGGTGGCGTCGGCCTGGCGTTCATCGCTGAACATAACCTCCTCATCCTCCTCATTATAATCAATAACACCACATTTTAATCGCTGGATGACGCCATGATTGCACGTTAATAGCAACTACTAGACTACACGTTCGTCAGGGAGTCAAAGCGCCCAAACCTGCTCATGACGACGATAGACTGTGGTTTAAAGTGGTAGGGTGACTACTGCCTGCCTGTCTGTCTCGTAAATGAGACTTCCAATCCAACGGCGGAGACGGTCTCAAGGAAGGGAGGAGCTGAATGCAACTGCAAAGGATGTGGCTCAAAGCAGACTTGAATTTTCGAACCGATTGAAGAGCAACCCGAATCTCAAACGATTCTTTCGGGAAAAAAGACCTTGACCACATTGAAAAGAGACTGGGGAATGCCATCCACGCCACTGCTGTTGAAGTCATTGGACCTTGATACCGGAGACACCAGGACTGTTTTGATGCCGATGATGACAAAATTAGTGTTATTTAAGTAGTACTCTTTTACAAAGTTCAATTTTTTAAGGCTGTCGGAAGAAATCTCGTTCAAAAGCCGGCATCATGACGTAACTGAAATATACTGAGATTAGGCTGTATTCAATCGTACTTCAACAATGTGTTCAGCATTTTAGTTGAAATTTTATGAGATAGCAAACCGACTTAATGTATGCTTGTGGCGCACGTTAGGTAGAGTATAACGCCAAGTTAGCCACTGCATCTGGCCTCATTTTCAAGCCAATTTGACTCAGACTGGCAGCTTTGGTATGGAGGCGACAAGAGTGAAGTTGGTCCAGCTCGGCCTCGGTGCATAGTTCCTCGCTATAAACAACCATATGCAATTTGAAGGTACCCGAACGCACTCTCAGTCATGGCTTAGAAGGTTACTTGGCCTACTCTAATAGAAGCATACGGTTGACTCCCGGTATTCGCCGGAATTAGGGACCACAACTACTCGCGAATACTTGAGCTCCCTATAACAACGCCTTTAGTTTCCTATTTTTATCTTCAAACACCAAATATATTCCATAAAACATGACCGGTAAACAGTTTAATATTATTTACAAATCATCTTCTAATATAACCCTTAAAATATCCGGCGCACAACTGCGCGTGAACAAACCTGCAATTATTGTCCCCAATAATATGCAAGCGAGTCAATTTATCCCTATATCTAAGCATACACCTTCCATATTTATAGTTGGAAATGAGTGAATCATTTTTTGTCAGAAACGTACTTAGTCACGAAAATAGATGAATGTAATTAATGATCATTTTAAATATCCTTAACGAAAAAATACAGGCTACCGAATCACATTTGTTTATGAAGGTAGAATAGTAGTTTCTGAAGTCCGATAGTCTATTCGGCTTCCCCATTATGAGGCATCTTTCTGCTTCGATGGCCAATGCTTTGCCTTCTACCTATGCCTGTGTCAGATTAAAAGGCCCACTCCATTGTTGTGTGGCTGGTGAGTGTAATTGCCGTATTCTTTAGACAGAATACCATCACTACGCCTGACGGTGTTCAGGGTTTCGGCGGCGTTCTTAATAGGAGATCAGTTGCTCCTCTTGACAACATTAGGTATGTTAAGTAGCTACTTGGTTAGAGCGAAGTCCATACATGCCTGCAGACAATGCTCCTGCATGTCCCAAACCTGTCATACGCTTGCCTATTTTGGTAGTTAGTCGCCACCTTCGCCATTGCTCTGCACGACGGGTAGTCTGCAACTAAGCGGTTAGCAGATAAGCTCCTCCTTTTGGCATTCCTGTCGTCCCGGGGAGGGGGGGGATACGGGAAAACGTACGTTTAGATAGAAGAACAGTCGCAAGAAGCATGCACTTAAACCCGGTTTGTTTTCTGATCCTCAGAAGGCGAAGACCGATCCTTCTCTCCTTTCCGACTCCAGTGGGGATGCCAAGGTCTGCCTGCCCCTACTCATCAAGACCGACGTGGAGGGTAGTCTGGAGGCTATCTCTGATATGTTAGAGACCTGTCCGACCGATCAATGTCGTCTGCAAGTGGCCGTCTCCGGCGTCGGACCTCTGACTCCTGCCGAGGCAGAATTGGCAGTGGCCTTAAAAGGTGTCCGTTTTAATGCCTGCTATCCTTATCTTCTTGCTTCTTCTGCCCTCTAGCCTTTTTTGCAGTTTTCCATCTTTACCCGGTTTCTGTCTTCTGTCAGCTCACGACTTCTGCACCTTTATATATCTCTTCGACTGCTGTTTAGCGGTGCCCCGACTGTTTCAAGGGAGGGCATAATTAGTCTTTGTCATCTTGAAATAAAATCAAATGATTTGAAACAATTATCTCGTCGCAATCATGAAGTCTCAAAATATCCCATTTGTGGAAATGCTTAAAAACTGCAACTGTCTTATCACCTTAATCAGTAACCTGTAGTACGAATTGTTAATGCGTTTTGCAAAAACTAAGATTTTGGCACACACGGCGTTATTTCCAACTTACGGGTAAGTGTACATACGGACGGCCACTATCCATTTATTTTGCGTGCTCCATTGCCTCGTGCGATGACGAGGGACTTTTTGGGGAATCCGCTCACAGACAGCCTTGCATGCGCTTGATAAACAACCTAACTCACTTTTAATTTAGTCTGACGACGAACACGTGATACTTGTTCGAAAATTTACGAGTACAGCTTGATTTTCCGAAGATCTTCTTTTTTTTCAACCTAACTAATGTTAGGTTCTTTGACGACCCAGTCGGTCCGGCACCCGAACCCTTCTAAGCAAATATATTTCAAAAGTCATTAACCGCTAAATTTTGAGCTGAATGCCCCTAGACTCAATGGCAATCCCCCTGTGATTGCTGCTATTGCCCTTACCACTATCATCACTGCCAAAGTTTTTAACGTTTGTGTTGTTACAGTTACCACACGATGTCAATTTGGCTGCCAATCGGTTGGTCCCTAATTTTTTTATCGTCTTGAAGACAGAAAAGGTCACCTGAAGGTCGTTGCATCACGTCTAAGAAATTTACAATCGCTAACGGCAGCCGGTCTGCGTTAGCTTGACTTTTGACTTTAAAACCAACAAAAATGCTGTTTCATGCGTGCTAATTTACTTCGTGATGATATCCTCAGCCACTGCAGATTTCCCATCTACGATATTTTCTTAGCTGCACAGCGAGAGGGCACAGGAGTCGCACGGTAGCTCATTTCACTGTTTTGTTTTTCAATATGTTTTCTTTGCCCATCCAGCGACCGTCTTTACCTTTAACGTGGAAGTCCTTCCGGAGGCCGCAAAGATTTTGGATGAATATGCAGTTGCAGTACACAGCCACAACATAATCTATCGCCTGGCTGAAGATTTGCGCTCTCTGGTGTGTGAGAAATTGCCGCCGATGTACGCCGAGGAGGTGATCGGTAAGTCATTTTTTGTCGCGCGGGAACATTTTCCCGCATTGATAGGCTTGGCTTGCAACTGTGGATGTAAGAGATTATCGTTCATCAACCGTACTCCTCTTCCGGTTTTATCGGCTGCATGTTTCCCCTTGCTTCAGTTTCCTTTGATGATTTTTCATTGTAGCCCACATTTAGCCTAGTGATACCTCTTTAACCGTTTTTTCCTTCGAATCGTTGACTTATCTGATTACTAAATGCACGCAGAAAGAAGATATTGAAAGTTAAAACAAAGCCTTGGGCCTAATCTAGACAAACTTAAACAGTGACAGTTCTTGGTCCTTCAAAGCCTAAGCGCAACCTGCTGAGGCTGTGGATCTAAAAACGGCAGTCTTTGACTGTTGCAAGTAAGGTGGGTGTGTGCGTCTCATTGTAAATCGTGAACGAGCTATATTGGGGTTGTAACGTACTTGTAAAGAATTTCCGTAAGTGCCCAGTTACCTAACTCCATTGCCACCTGCGTACCAAAGTGTTCCTCTATCAAACTTTTTACAGTCTATGTGGAGTTGGCAAACAGCTTTGCTGACCTCTTAAGTATGGGCTTCTCTAAGCATAGCTTTCAAAATATTAAATTTCCGCAGTTTGATACTAAACCTTAACTGACAAGAGGGACAAAATACACAATCACCTTAAGCCTGGCGGACGCTCACATAATAGCACTTGAAAAGCATTCGTCTGATATTCAAAAAGCGTAAACCAGCATGTCCACTTACTAACCACAAGTAGTATGATCAAGGATAACTGCAGTGTCAAGAAGAAAATGCAGAATCATCTTAAGCCTGACCGACACTAAATCATGATGGAACTACAGGCGTGCTCATCACTGCTGTATGAGGACTAACTTATTCAAAGCCAGATACAGATCCATACGGAGGCTCCGACTTTCGTTGAAAAGAGGAATCATGAAGTGGTGATCCTAAGGGAAGATAACTCAGGCGCACAGCATGTGAAATAGAGCACTATCAATTGTGTCCTAAGGTTTGCGATATAAAATGGTGAGACCTTTCCTTCAAAACAAGGGGCCTAGCGTATTCCCTAGCCTAACACATTTCTTACATTAGGAAAGCCAAACATCTTAAAGAGCTATGGTTTTCTTGTGGTCTGCGATGAATAAACTACGATGATGAAGGGTAGTCTTGTGGGGGGGGGGGTGCAACTATTCTTTAATCATAAAAGACACTGCGATGGCGAGTTTGACCTTGGAGTATAAATTGACGATAGGCATGTGTGGGCACATTTATGTGCAAACTGGACACCCATCAGGCTTCTCACTTACCAGTCATGCACATGCTCACAGAGCCAGTTACTGTCACTATAATTAGAGTTACTACTTGTGATTAGTAAGTAGACGTTCATGTTTGCTGTTCGTGACTGCCAGACTGGTACTTTTCGCATGCAATTTTGTCAAAGATCTTCTTAAATGTCCTTATTAATGAGCGCTTTTTGCCTAAAAAATTTGTAAACAATGAGTTGCTCAAGGGCATTCACCAATCTCCCCTTCTTTTACTAAAACTGAACTCTAAAATCCACTTTTTTGTCTACCATCTTCATTATTTAGGCGAGGCTGTTGTTCTGCAGACCTTCGAGGTGACCATTGTCCGCGGACAGCGCCAGGAAGTCACTGTTGCCGGTTGTCGATGTACAAGAGGCAAAATAATCCGTGGCCGCTCATTTGGCCCCGGTATGCATTAACATCACAGATTATAATTTTTTGTATGTGGTTGATGGCAATGCCCATTTTTGGCCCAATTAACACCTTCAAGTAGCCGGACGCTCAGTTGAGCTCGCGAAGACTGGTTTATCGACCCCCCCCCTACATTATGCCCCCAGAAGCCGCAAAGTCAAGAATACGACCAGGGTTTGCGTACATGTTTTCAGTCACTGTCACTGACCTATAGGTGCATGACTCATCGATTAGAGTTTCGTATGTCAGATCGTCTCGAGGTGAGGGAATCAAGATCAAGCCGGAAGGCTGTTCATTCCGGGATTAGACTATGCTCGATCGACTGAAATAAATCATTTCGACTGCACTATTTTCTCCGGTGCTAGGTCTGAAACACCGATAAAGCGATAATGACCACGTGGTTATTTTTTTCAGGGAGATGACTTTACTGGATCGCAGTGTCATAAACTGAGGGCGGCCAAACAAATCCACGGGCCAGCTGACGCACGTATCGTTAGACTGTTAACCAACGTAACACCGAACTTGGTTTACTTTTCTATTTTGGTAGCTTTGAACTAACGTGCCCGACACTAAAGGGTGATTTAGCGCACGGACTTGTTCAGACGTATATGTCCCGTTTAGGTACACTACGCTCTCTCTCTTTCTTTCTCTCGACGTCGTTAAGTTTTTATCTTTTATGAGGGTGCCTTGGTCCACTCTTCCATCATTTCTCCGCACACTACTAAATAACTCCCACTCACCTACCTAACCTACGTCGCTATTTATTTGTTTATTTCTAATGTATCCAACGGCTCCCGGTTGGGGTCTCATGGCTCAGTTGGCTAGATTGTTGGCTGTACTGAAGCCTTCTGCTTGCTGGTTTGAGTCTTATTTGTTTGAAATTGATTTATTAAGGTAATTGGCAATAACTCCTAAAACGCCCTCATAAACCACACCGATGTTATCGTGACTTCATGTTTTTTTTTCAACCAATTTATCTCTAAGGCACATTTATGTCGCAGATGTTCTTTCACCCTATTTCGTAAACGTTTCTTTCATTCGTTTTCCTTAGTTGCCTCTGGTCCTGTTCTCTTTCGCGTTCTCCGTCCTTCGGACGATAACTCTTCGCCCAAAAATCGCGACCAGGGGAAGGAGAAGGCAGTACTTACTGAAGATGGGGACGATTCGGCGGGTGCTCATGCCAACTCGACCGTTCTGGTGGATCAGGCCACCTGTTTCTCCCTGCGTCACGGGCGCAATGATGTGGAGTCTGTACGACGAGACGTAGAGCTGGGCATCATTCTTACGAAGGCCGCCCGTCTTCGCGACGATCTGAGTGATCTATACTCTTCTCCGCCATCCCCCACAGATGAAGGCACTCCTGTTTTCGATAATTGGCGGCCGGGTGATATCCTTCAGTGCTACCAGATCGTTGAAAAAGCCCGGACCATTGACTGGGAGATTGAAGATCCGCACAAATCTGATTCGACGTCTTAACTTCTGTCTTTCAGGGATTTGTACATATATGCATTCAACGTGCGCCTGCTTATTTTGCATAACAGTGTTTATAAATTTATATCGAACAACAACCGATAACTTATCTGGACACACATACTTGAAATTCTTTCTATCTTTGCTGCGGTTTTGATTTCATCTAAGCTGTTTAGGGATAAAAACGGGAAAGTTTCGGTAAGAAGTCCCTCCGTCTTCGATTTACAAAAGCCGAACTCGTGCCCCAACTCCGAATTTTTTCTACACTGACTGTCGTTTAGTGTACTTCAGTGTATTGCCTATATAGCTTTTAAATCAGTTGGTTGAACAAGATAATTTTTCGGTCGATTTCGATGAAGTCAATCGTCTGCTCCTCAGCAGGACGGTGCGGGGATGGTGATGAAGCGGTGTCGGATTCTAAGCCACGCTTTGCTCGCACGCCTATGGGGCATGTCTGTTACTCGTGTCCACTAAGCACGTGCGCACCAGAGCGGGTCAGAGGCAGGTTAGGGCCACAGACCTGAGTTCACCCCCTGTCTGTCCTGACTTGCCGACCACTTTCAAAGGCTAGTTCGCAAAGGACCTTATTGTGGTGACTGATTACGCCCAGACACTCCCAGAGCCGGCCACCTTACGGTCAGTTGCAGATATCCGGACCCGGCGACTTCACCGCCAAAATGCGACTCTGGACTCGGCTCGCTCATGGCTCGACTGCACTTGTCTGGGAAACAAATTACTCATATTCTATTCCTTCTGCATTGAATAAAATTATCTGTAACACTGGCCTTCTACGCCTTATCTACTAGTTTATAGCTGTTGGGAAACGTCCTATCTCACATTATCCGGCCGGACTACTTCGTATCCTACAGTAACATGAGAATGGATTAGTTTTTAGTAATAGTTAACTTGTGTTGCATCTATCGCACTCTCTCCCTTTAACCAACTGTGTCTGATGTCAAGATAGAATCAAGAGGAACAGAGGTGGGGTCGGGCGCAGGTGGTTAGCGCGGCACGGGCCTGCACCTACACGTGCCATGACGTCCCATGTCCGGATCTTTATTGAGGAAGGGAAACTCAAAAAACGCCTGCTTACCCTCATCTGGTCCCGTATTGGTCAAGCGCACTTACTACGCGGCCCGTTTGGTGAGCACAATTGTACACACACACACACACACACTTGCAGTGTTTTTATCTGGCCACCGCGTTGGTTCAGCGCAACTTTTGCGCGATCCGGTTAGGGTGCATACAGTGGTAAATACAGTGTAATCTTGACGCAAGGGTATATCTACTAATAGTGTAATTTATAGTACTCAAGAATAAAGTATTGGGATGCTGACAGCAGGCATCGTCGGTTATCATGGTCTGGCTGCCGCGCCAAGGGTCAGCCTTTTGATATTTAGCGCACATGGGCTGAATGCGTAGTCTGTTGATCATCAGAATCCAATGTAATAATTTTACTGAACGTTGTTTTAGTTTACCATACTACGAATGCAAAACGGTGGACGTATTTGCATAGAGGGAATCTGAAATTTGACTGACGCTTCAGTGGGAAAGGCTGGGAGCAGGAGGGTCTGTGACAGTGTTGGCCGCCTTAGAGGACGAAGGTGGTGGAAGGGTGACACATTGCGTCCTGAGATGATCTAAGAGGTCCAAACGTGCACGGAAAGTTTGTTAACAACGCGAACAAGTTGGCGGGACATGGGTGTTCACACCACTTGCCTGTGGGGTCTGTTCGATTCGGGCCGTCCTTTGCGGCAGTGATCCGACTGGATTCGCCCGCATGATCGGCCCTGCGCGCGCTGTTAGCAAGTCATCTTGTTGATTTGAAAACGCTTCAATGAAATCTTCAGAGTGTCCCTGTATCACCTCTTTATTCCCCCGCGGGTGGGCCTCCCCAACGACATCCCCGTATAGCAATCTATTTGGTAGTCATTTGTCGTTCATCCGTACCAGATGGCTACTCCAGCGCAGCTGTATCTCTATCAAGCGTGGCGTGTACGCCGAAATCATTTGTCCTCCCCACCAACTCCGTGTCCGGAATCCTGTCCTGCTATCGCAAGTTCAGTTTTTGGCAAAGACAGCTGAGATGAAAATGGTTTAGTTTCCGGACTTGGATTGCGTGAACTGAATTAAACAAATCTGCCAACCCCTCCCCCAAAAAATAATATCAAATAGAGTTTCATAGCAGGAGATCGTGTGCCAGGCCTTGCTTTAGACAAAACAAGTTGCGGCAAGAGCATTCGATGCAAAAGACACTCGGCATGTAGCCTAGATGGATTTAAGGAATGCCTTCGACATTGTTCCGCACCAACGTTTCACGTTCAAGTTGACAGTGATAGATACCGGATGCAAACGCCCTAAATTGACTGAGAATTTCCATGTTGATTCTTCCGAAGTTGTATGTTTGGGGCAAAAACATCAGGACGAATAGTCAAGGAGTGTTGACCTGTAGGGGCCCACCCCGCCAGCGCTGCCATGAGCACTCATCTGACTGCTCTGTCATCGTGTCATTTAATCGATATTGCGCATCGCTGATTACTGGTTCACACTGGACTCGCCTCATCAAATCAGTTAAACACTTAATCGATTTTGCGTATGCGCCGGATTTGTTATCAGCGCTGGCAGGAACAAACTTCACACTAAGCCCATTAACTCGGCCTTATGCCTCGGCTCGAGACAAACGCGACACTACAGTGCTCCCTCACGGTCCTGATGGTCGAACTCAACGCCAGGTCGCGTCAACAACTTTTCTACGAACTATTTTCCTACTGATGCTGTACAGAATACACTCTCCTCCTACCTTAGCTTCCACGACTCCAATCTTATTTGAAAAAACGTCCCGGTTCTCAATCAGCCTTCTCCGTTAGTCACGTCTGTTGACGTAACGTGTCCGCCTATGTCGCCGTGCAAAATGGCGGTGCTATTAAATATAACTGAAGCCCCAACAACCGACGACCTTGGTATGATGACACGGCTTTAATGCAACGAACACTAACTGTAGCAGGCTCTAGTGCCGACAACAGTAGGTTCATCCACATCACAAGTCAGGTGAGACGGTGTTGGTAGATGGCGCGTTACTGCCAGAAAAAAGACGGTACGAAGGCTGTGTTATGAGTCTGTAGGAGCCAGCGCTGCCATGAGCACTCATCTGCCTGCTTTGTCAACGTGTCAATAAATCAGTTAATCGATATTGCGCATCACTGATTACTGTTTCGCACTGGACTCACCTCATCAAATCAGTTAATCACTTAATCGATTTTGCGTACCACTGATTGCTGATATGCGCCAGATTTGTTGTCAGCGCTGGTAGGAATAAAATTCACACTCAGCCCATTCACTCGGCCTTCCGCCTCGGTGCGCGGCGGACGCGCCACCGCTGCTCTCACTCACGGTCGAAGCTATGCCAGACCAAGTCAACCTTCAGAAGACGAAGATGCGATCACTGGAACAAGAGATTTTTTATTTGCCTGACGTTTCGGATTCCGTCGGGAATCCTTAGTCATAGGTAATCGTAAACAAGTCTGAGACATGCGCAGATAAGGGGTGATACATGCACAGATTGCACGGTATTTATAGTTCACAGCGGTCACCCGCATGCGTACTATAATTGTCAGTTCTTGTAGTCACCGCTTGAGGTCTTAATTGGTGCGGTGATTGGTCATTAATTGCCACAGCGTTCTTGTCCGCGTTGGATGCGGGTTTGGTAATTGCGCGACAATTATGCCCACTGTCGTCGGAGTTGTTGTTGCACCCAGTCCTTCCCACGTGACTGATTCTCGTGCTCAGGAAATGTCTCAGTACACCGTAGGGGAACGCCAAATCATTGCGCTTGTTGATGGACTGGGGGCCTGAAAACCATGACTCGAGCAGCTCGCGGCTCACGCGGTTGTCCCCTCTTGCGAGGATTTTGGCCTCGGCAAACTTGAAAATATGGTCGGGTCCCGTTGAGTGAGCTGCAACCTGGGAGTTGGCGTCTTTCTTCCTCACCGCCGCTGCATGCTTGGCCATTCGCGTCCGGAGTAATCTCCCAGTTTCTCCGACGTAGTTGGTTTGTCCACAACTACACCAGATTCGGTAAACGACTCCAGCCGTTTCCTGCCGTGGCAGTGGGTCTTTCGGCCTCATGACCCGGCGCCTGATGGTTGCTTCCGGCCTGTGTGCAACTTCAACTCCAAGTGGGATGAGTAGATGGCTGACTGCTTCCGATACATTCTTCACGTACGGAAGAGCTCGCCAAACGTTTAGGCCAGCTGGACTTGGCTTCTTCTCTCGTTTGCGTATGCACTGGTTGACAAAATTGTGCGGGTAACCATTCGCTCTCAGTACCCGTCGAACATATTGCAATTCAGCAATTTTGTCTTCCGCTTCGCTGCAATGCGTCTCGACGCGCCGAAATAGCGCTCTTACGCAGCTGCGTTTGTGACCGATTGGGTGGCTGCTGTTGTAGTTCAGGACTTGCATAGTGTTGGTTGCATTCCTGAACACTTTAGTCTTCAGGCCACCATCGTCTTTGCGGCAAACGAGGACATCCAGGAAGGCCAGTTGGTTGTTTTTTTTTCTTCCTCCATCGTAAATTGAATGTCTGGGAAGACGGCGTTTAGACGTTCCTTGAAAGTCAGCACCTGATCCCGCTCAATTACGACGAAGGTGTCGTCCACATACCGAGCCCAGAGTTTCGGCCTGTGGTGTCGGAAAACCAGCGACTTTAGCCGTTGCAGGACCGCCTCTGCTATGAGTCCGGAAATGGGCGAACCCATAGGCGTGCCCTTCACCTGCTCGTAGATAGTTCCGTTGAAGGTAAAGTACGACTTCAGGCAGAACTTTAGGAGCTGGAGGATTTGAGCGTGCCCGAGGCGATTCTCCGTTTGGTCGTATTTCTCTCGTAGGAGTAGTTGGATAGTCTCGACGGCCAGGTCCTGTGGAATAGAAGTAAAAAGGGACGTGACATCAAAGGAAACCATGATATCATTTGGCTGGAGGCTTACCCCTTTAAGTTTCTCCAAGAATTGTGTTGACGACCTGACTGTTGTGTCTGAATCAGTGGTCAATAATTTGAGCCGTCGGAACAGCCACTTTGCCAGTCCGTAGGTTGGAGTTCCTTTGAGAGATACGATTGGCCGGAGGGGTGTGCCCTCTTTGTGCACCTTGGGAAGACCATAGAAGCGGGCCAGGGCCATTTCTTGCGCTCTCGCCATGCGTCGGTCGACAGGTACTGAGAGCGAATGGTTACCCGCACAATTTTGTCAACCAGTGCATACGCAAACGAGAGAAGAAGCCAAGTCCAGCTGGCCTAAACGTTTGGCGAGCTCTTCCGTACGTGAAGAATGTATCGGAAGCAGTCAGCCATCTACTCATCCCACTTGGAGTTGAAGTTGCACACAGGCCGGAAGCAACCATCAGGCGCCGGGTCATGAGGCCGAAAGACCCACTGCCACGGCAGGAAACGGCTGGAGTCGTTTACCGAATCTGGTGTAGTTGTGGACAAACCAACTACGTCGGAGAAACTGGGAGATTACTCCGGACGCGAATGGCCAAGCATGCAGCGGCGGTGAGGAAGAAAGACGCCAACTCCCAGGTTGCAGCTCACTCAACGGGACCCGACCATATTTTCAAGTTTGCCGAGGCCAAAATCCTCGCAAGAGGGGACAACCGCGTGAGCCGCGAGCTGCTCGAGTCATGGTTTTCAGGCCCCCAGTCCATCAACAAGCGCAATGATTTGGCGTTCCCCTACGGTGTACTGAGACATTTCCTGAGCACGAGAATCAGTCACGTGGGAAGGACTGGGTGCAACAACAACTCCGACGACAGTGGGCATAATTGTCGCGCAATTACCAAACCCGCATCCAACGCGGACAAGAACGCTGTGGCAATTAATGACCAATCACCGCACCAATTAAGACCTCAAGCGGTGACTACAAGAACTGACAATTATAGTACGCATGCGGGTGACCGCTGTGAACTATAAATACCGTGCAATCTGTGCATGTATCACCCCTTATCTGCGCATGTCTCAGACTTGTTTACGATTACCTATGACTAAGGATTCCCGACGGAATCCGAAACGTCAGGCAAATAAAATATCTCTTGTTCCAGTGATCGCATCTTCGTCTTCGGAACTGCTTCCTGGGACTCGAATATTCACTACTATTGGCAAGTCAACCTTCCTTTGAACTATTCTTTAACTCATTCTGTAAACAATATATTGTTCCTACTCCCTGGCCTCCCAAGTCTTCTCTCTTCTTCTTAGGAACCGGGCCTGGAAGATCGCAGCCGTTAGGGTTAAACCCTCGTAGACTTAATTCATTTGCGATAGACCCACAAGGTTCAGTGTTCGGTTGTACCCTTTTTCTTCTATTCCCATTCATGTCAGCGAACTTTTACGTCAAGGAGCGAAACACAGAAACATCAGTGCGTTTGGATGAGGCCCACTTTTAAGCCTTTTTGACAATGCTGTAGGGAGCCAAAATCGCAATTTACATACTGTATGCCATCAAGCGGCTATTAAGAATTTTAGATAGAGATAACTTTGTCGAAGACTTCCGCACCTTGTACAGTCGCGAGTCAAATGCTCTATTAAGACCTGCCGATCCTGGGGGCAGGAAGATTGCAGTTTACTCAAATGGGTGCAGAGAGGAGTGAAAAAAATTCCAAGGGTTCAGGGTCCACTTCTTTACTCGATAAACCTAAATGACCTTAGTTTCAATCCTCTGAATTTTAGCAGTCATATGGTGATATGCTAAAAACTTTCCGTACCTTGTGCGGATAGGACTGCGCCTTCCTATGTGATTAAATTTTCCAACTTGCTTCTAAAAATAAAAACCGGGGCATCCCTTTAAACTACGTGTTTTCCGAGAAAACTGGATGTGTGAAAATACTTTCGCAAACGCTGACAGCATTAAGTGACCAGAATCTTGCTAATGTTCAGCCATAAAAATTTCTGGTGATGTAGCGTTTTGTTATCTGACTGGCTGAAGATGTTCAAACATCCCAACAACTTGAGCCTTACTGATTCCACTTCGAAGTTGAGTCAGTGAGACTCAGCGTGCTGGGCGGTTGGAACAACATCAGCTAATCAGATAACGAAACGCTACATCACCAGGAATGTTATGGTTAACCATAACTTAGGCTAAGGTGATTCGATGCTGTCACATAGGACGCCTTATACTACAAGACTCAGGATAAGGATTATCAACTGCTACTTATTTTGTGAACTCAAGGTTGTTTATCTTCCATTAATATAAGTTAAAATGCGATTCCCAAGAGGTGAGGCAGAAGGGGACACAGCGTTCGCCTGGGGAGGTTTAGTAGAGGTCTGGCATTTGGGTAGTTATGTCGTCCATTAAGATTCAGAGACTGAACATTCCGGTTCACCGTCATATGCCACAATGTCTTCGTTGCGTCACCTGCCAATAACAGATGAGCCGCTGCGTATGGCTTGTATCTTACAGCCACTTGTGCCGCCGCGGCCGTATGTTTAATATCGCTTTTGCTCATTTCGATAGCCTCGTTTAGGTTGATGTTGATTGAACCTGTACTTTCATTCACCTGCATTTCCGAACGTTCAGGCGCTGAATTAGCATAAAGTGGCTGGTTTACCTTCCTAACTACTAATGATGGAATTACGCGTCGGTTGCATCCTCGGAACATATGATTTCCTTGTCAGTTTGTTATTTTGTTGATAGCTTTATTTTGTATTGAATTGTTTTAGTGCCAGCATGCAGGCACAGTAAAAATAATATTTATTGGAAGGCACATTTTGTGCGCGTTTTAAACCCTGGAAGACAGGAAAAAACTAATACTAAGTCCCTTTTTGCAGTAAATATTGACTTTGTTTTGGTTTAATGCTTTGTCAGTAGTTTGCGAAATATGAAGTTTTTTTAAAGTGAAAATACCAGACTTAAAAGTTAAAATAGTAGCGAAAGATATGTACGGTAATGGATCGCACTTACGGATAAGGAGAAAAACTGCAGCTCGTTGAATGATTGAAGTTCGGGAAGGGGAAGAGTTGAAACATGAACACAGTGCTCTCAGTCTCCCTTGAGTGTTATTTCAGTTTATTCAAATTATTTGGTGTTGGTAATAGGCAATGCCTTTGAAAACCCTATTGATAACATGCTGGTGCCTCACACGCATGTACATGCACAATACAGCTCAATACAACTCAACATGGCTTTCTCGAGAAACGATCTTGTGACACCTGTCAGCTCTCTTTCTTTGATTATGTGCTGCAATCTAGAGACAGCGGTTTTGCCACTTATAGCGTCTATTTTGATTTTACTAAGGCCTTTGATCGGGTCGATCATAACCTCCTCCTTCTGAAACTGGCCTCCTTCGGCATAGGTAGCAAGCCTCTGAACTTCATATCATCCTATTTGCATGCTCGCACACAACAAGTAAAAATTTCCAATGTTATCTCCAACCCCGCGCATGTGAGGAGTGGAGTTATACAGGGTAGTGTACTGGGTCCGCTCCTATTTTGCCTGTTTGTCAACGACGTTTCAGATTGTTTTCAGTATGGCAGACCTTTCATGTACGCTGATGATTTAAAAGTCGCTTATCGATATAAACCGGCAGATCGCAACATCGTGCTCGAGCTGATAAAAAAGGATCTTCAGGCCTTCGCCCAGTGGTGTTGCACATGGCGCCTCACCCTTTCATGGCACAAATGTTCCGTTATGGTTGTTGGCGACGATCATCAACCGGAATTAAGCATTGACGGCCACGAACTAAATGTTCCAGCAGTTATCAAGGATTTGGGCATATCCTACTCTAATAGTCTCAATTTGTCAGAGCACTGTGCCCTGATAGTCTCGAAAGCACGCCGAACCACCGGATTTATCCTGAGAAATTTTAAGACTATCAAGGTAAGAAGTAGCATTTATAATGTGTACGTGAGACCTAGTCTTGTATACTGCTCAACCTTATTCAGTCTTCTGCACACTAGTGAACGGAAGAAAATAGAATCGGTGCAGCACTTCTTCACTAGAAGAGTTTTCACTACAGAACACCGTAACTTAACCTACCAACAAAGGTGCGAACTTATAAAGCTGGATACCTTATGGCTTCGTCGATTGCAGAAGGGTCTATTTTTACTGTTTAAACTTTTGAATGGTCAAACCTTTAATCCTCTTAGTACAATAAGGCAGCTTGAGCACTCTCGACGTGCCAGTCATCGAGACGTATTTTTATTTCTTCCTATGGCACGCACAGTTAATTACCGGCAATTCTTTTCAGTAAATGCCATATCAATCTGGAATAAGCTGCCCAAAAGTATTAAAACCCAGCAAAACTACCCTATGTTTAAGAGAGCTATAACTAGTTTTCTACATTCAGGACAACTTTCACGAATTTTGGGTGCTGACTCGGTGGAATCTCTCTTTCACTCTGATGGCGTTCGTGGACTTTGAACCCCGCCAGGCTTCATGCTGAAGATAATGCGGCTGAAGCAGCAGCCCGCAGTCTGCTAACCCTTCGGCCAATAGCGCGCAACTTTTGCCGACAACCATTGAAGGAAGACTGAGAACACTGTGTTCTTGTGCCAACCATCTCCGTCTGGAACTAATGTTTTTAAACGATATGAAACAGTTCTCCTGCTGATGAGTCAACTCAGCTTACAACTGTAAATTTATTCCGTTTGTATCATACCTTTGAAGGCAGGTTTTTTTCACTTGAAACAAACTCCCTATCTCACCCAGTTTGACAAAACAAAAAACCTGAAACAAAACCAATACTGGCTGCAACATGGGGAGTTTGTTTTAGGTTTTTTCCGGTCTTCGAGGTGTTGGAAGGCACCCAAGAGGTGCATTACCAACTCTTTACAATTGCCTGTAAACTGGCACAATAAACATATTATTATTATTATATAGAAAATTGCCACTAATAACATAGTATTGGCAAACATTGAGTAGCATTGTTTTTACAAATAAGCCTGGAATTTAGACTTCAGTCTTCGAGGGACAAGAGGGGACGCATGTAATTATCCAAGCGTTTTTTGTGCAACTGAAGGGAAGTGGCCTCCACGACTGGCTGCGGAGGTCGTTCCACTGTTGTATGGCCCGTTGCGTGAAGAATTCAGAGCGGAGATTGAGCTTGGACATCTTCGTGCGCAGCTTCATTGTGTGCCCACGGTACTCTGCCCCAGAGAAATGTGTGTTGGCGAGTGGTTTCTCGCTGCCTGTTGAAGAATAAGCCGATTTCGGGATGTAGATTCACCACGACTGTCTTCAGCATGGAATCAGGCACAAGTTTCAGGGTCTACGAATGCCATCAGTGTGAATGAGAGATTCGATCGTGTCAGCAACTGAAATTCGTGAAGTTTGTTGTGAATGTAGAAAACTGGTGATAATTCTCTTACACAAGAATGGCTTTGCAGAGTTTGGGCACTTTGGGTTAGCTTATTCCAGACTGCAATGGCGTTTCCCAAAAAAGTCACGCTATCTATCTGTGCACGCTATACAAAGAAATAAACAGACATCTCAATGACTGGTGTGCCCAGAGTAGTCAAACTGCTTTAGAGTACTAAGACCATTGAAGGTGCGGACGTTTAAAATTTCAAAAAGTAAAATTAGTCCGATCCGTTGTCTGCGAAGCCAAAAGGGATCGAGTTTCGTAAGTTCGCAACGTTGTTGGCAGGAGAGGTTGAAATATTCTGAAGAGAAATCACTTTAATTCAAGGAATTCTGGACTGATTCGATTTTATTCCATTCACTGGCGTGCAGGAAGATAAAAAGAGGTGAGCGGTATTCCAGTCTACGTCTTTCGTATATATTATAAGGTTAGTTCCAACTCTGATGGCCTTAAAATTCATGAGAATAAATCCCGTAGTTCAGCATGCTTTCGAGACAGTCAGGGCGTGGTACGCTGCGTGGTACGCTGCGTGGTATGCTCCAGTCCTTAAAATTTCCGACCACACTTATTTCATTGCCTTTCAGTCTGATGAGTGTCTCCAAAAACCACAACGGAGACTTTGTACCACGTGCAGCATCACTGGGCAAAGGCCCGACGATTCTTATTTAATGAGCTCGAGTACGACGTTGCGATCTGCCGGTTTATATCAATAGGCAACTTTTAAATCGTCAGCGTACATAAAGGGCCTACCATACTGAAAACAATCAGGAACATCATTGACATAACGGCAACATTAGGGCGGGCCAAAAATGTTACTCCGGATAACTCCACTTCCCAGACGAGGGTTCTTGCAAATGCTCTGTCTCTAAATTTCCAGTTGTGAATTTATATTTAGCGCTCCACTGTCGAATTTTTATTTAAGGACTATCCACATTAACGGTAAAAACATGGTGTTCAGCGTCCTTTGAGTCGTATGTGAATACTCTGCTACAATCCCTCACTGTGACAAATTTGGAAAACTGAACAAATGTAAGTTGTCGTCACGCCAACTTATGCAGTCAAAAATAAGGTTTGCGGGTCCTCATTGCTTAAAGCAAACATACTGCACTTTTGAAGAAACGAAAATTCAGGGTCAATGATTCCGAGGAATATGTACCTTTAGTTAAAAGTTGACTGGTGGTTGGCAGGATTTCTGTACCTAGTTAACTTTCCTCCTGTGTGCAGAAATGTACAGTATAGCTCAACTCCGTTGTTGACACCCTCCGAGGATATTGAGAGTTAAACGCAGTTTTGAGTTCGCAACGACCTTGAAGAAACACCAAACAATTCGTATTGTGTTAGCCGAAACTGTCGATTTGTAGACGATAAGTCCTTATTATGCAAGAGAACTCGACGGCTAATGAAACCGTCAAGGTCGTAGTACGCTGCCGACCCCTGGATGCCAAAGAAATCCAAGCCGGTTATAAAAGGTTTTTAATTCTCAGTATTGTTGATCTCTGTAGCTGCGTATGTGTTAATGAAGCTGAAGGATACATTGAAGTCAGGAACCCCAAGGCGACCCCGGAGGAAGCATCACGTTCTTTTAATTTTGACACTGTTTATGGTCCAGAGTATGTTGATAAAGTTTTAGCTATCCTCTTTGTAGTTCAAAGCAAAGAGATCTTTATGAGAAATCGTTCAAAGATTTAGTCCAGAGTGTACTGGAGGGATTTAATGGGACGATTTTTGCGTACGGCCAAACAGGGACAGGGAAGACCTTTACAATCCAAGGTTTACGTCCTTATTTTGTTTAAGGAGATTTTTATAGGCGTGAAGGACGATCTTGAACTTCGAGGAGTTATTCCAAATTCGTTTGAGCACATTTTTGATCATATCGCACATTCGAAAAATGCACAGTATCTTGTGCGTGCAAGTTATCTGGAGATTTACAAGGAAGAAGTGCGGGATTTACTTCAAAAGGACCTTAGTAAACGTCTCGAAATTAAAGAAAAGCCGGATAGGGGAATATACGTCAAGGTTTGTCCTTATGTCTGCTTTCCAGTCTTGTGTGTACTTTTCCCACATTGTCGTCGTAATCTAGTTTTCATGACTCTGGATTCATATAGTCTGTCGTTGAAGCTGTTTAACGCGATCTCTTGGATTATTTCTTTCGCATACCATTGAAACCTATTGCCAAATTGTCAACAAAAGGGCACGCGAAATCTTTAAAAAATTTAAATTTATCCTTTAAATAAGTTTTACCTGACAGTAGATAATGTACACATGTTTCCTTCAAAACGCATGTGATAAACTATAAATCTGAATTGTGATTTTATTAGTATGTTACTTAGTCAGTACTTCGTTTTCATTATTCCAGTTAATCAAAAAAAGTTACCTATCATGCATAGATAAGACTTTCTCGGCATCAGTATAATCGATGGACTCGGATGAATACTTTGCGTTTCTTTTAGCTCTGTAATTCATAGAACAAGCGAAGTGTTATCATAAGTGAAACAATTTTCAATTTGATAACGTAAAGACTGAGTCGAGCACTTCTTCTAAGTTCATAATATGTTAAAATACTGTCCCTCTCGCAACCCTCACTTTTCATATCACCGAGTCTGATATGGGTTATTACTTAATGCAGGTGCTTTGATGCATCAAATTAATCAAGACAGTCAAAGAAAGATTCCAGATTGCACGGCCATTGTTTAGATGTTCTCTCGTTTTACAAGTTTTTACTACGCCAAGTACCCATCTGACAGGTATAAAGACGTTTGAAAAGAGGCGAATAAACTGATATGACACAAGTGGGACGCAGAGCTGCTGGCCCCGTTTGTGTCATTTTCAGATCATGTACATAAGCAACTTATTTCAAGTAAATGCAAAACGACTCCATGATATACTGTGGCCAACTTTTTTGCATTCGCATAACGACTTTCAAATATGCCTTGTGTCGAGTAGTTAATTTATTTCGTTGCCAACTTTAGATAAAATACAATAAGTCCACTCGTTGTCACATTTTTCAGTTGATTGCTAGCTCACTGGCATAATTAGTTTTTTCTGTGTTCTAAGCATAATTTTGGCAACATGCTTGGAGCGGCCATTTTACAAAGACACTATTTGAAAAGTTTTAACTTTAGGATAGACATACGGTTTCTTTGTATATGAGAGCGCACAATCGTCAAGTAGAGATTTCTAAAAGATAAGAAGGTAAAATTAAAACAAGAAATTATATCAGCTAGTTTGATTCACGCAGTTCTAACTCTTTTGACTAAAATTTATCGGTTTACTCAGAAAGAACCGTTTGTGTCGTATGTTAAAAGGGAAACTTTTTATTTAAAATCAAAAATATTTGGCATTTGATTTTCCACTGGATAGCATCAGAACCAATCTCTTAATATTTAAATACTTGCTCTCTAAGATAAATCATGAAAATCGATTCGTTCAAAACAATAATTTTAAAAGTTGATGCATTGTAAAAAGGGAGAACAGTTAGCTTTTTGGGTTCATATTTTTGTATGAGGACGGTTGCGGAAGGTATGGTCGTCAGTAAATGTTACTTTAATGTTATTCGCTATATTTGGTCAAACACGCAGACTGAAATTCTGTGTAAAGCATTCTACAGAACTGTGCAGCTTGCCATACGTTAATTCCTAATTGTTAACATTGCAAATATCGCACATTTCCTGAGTCTTTTTAGTTTCCTCCCATGTAATGTGTAGGCGCATCAGGTTCCGAGCTTTGAAAAACACCTTTCCATTGTATGGCTGCATCTTGCCATAAAATAGCAATCTTCCATGGCATTTACTTGATGCAACCTTAAAAAATTCCCAGAAAATAGAAAGCATACTCCGAAATATTGTTGCATGGCAAAAATTTGCATAGTCTAGTAAAAGAAGGGAAACAAAACATACCATACCCAAAAATGGATTCAAATTTCAAAAGGATAAATAACAAGCGAAATTTGGCAATCATTGAACCAATGCTCCGGGAAGTCTATATCGCATGTTAATAAGTACGTCACTTCTCGCTGAACACAGAGAATACACAACAAGATGTGACCATGTGAGCGACGCTATCCTTGAGGGCATCAATCAACAGAAGCCCGCTTTGCGGACCTTGGCAGTCTCAATGGACCTGTCACGAGCCTTTGACTGCGTCCGCCACGATAAGCTCCTGCAGGACTTGTTCTCTCTGAGCGTCCCGACTGGCCTGGTCAAATGTTTGGCGGCTTACATCCGTGGCCATCAAGATCGTGTCCTTTTCCGGGGCACTCTCTCTAAGCCCCGTAAGTAGACCGGTAGCGTCCCTCAAGGCTCTGTGCTCAGCCCGACGCTCTTAAACATATACATGCGAGAGCTCCCACTCCCCCGGGCACCTGTGCAAGTGGTATTCTACGCAGACGATGTTACGTTCTTCTGCCGGCACCATCAGATCGATTAGGCTGCACAGCTCCTTACGGAGTTCATGCCTGTAGTCGAAAACTTCCTCACCCAGCGCGGAATGACGATCTCGGCAGCCAAGACGTCCGTAACTGTTTTCACGCTGGATCCGAAGGAGTTTAATTGTCACCCGGCCATCACCGTCAATGGTGCATCCTTACCGCTCGTCCGGAAGCCTAAACTCCTTGGCGTGCGTTTTGATCCGCTTTTCAGGTTCACAGACCATACCATAAAGGCCGCAGGCAAAGAGAGCCGCTGCACCAAGGTCCTCAAGGCTCTAACAGGCATATCCTGGGGCTGCCCGAAAGAGACTCTGTCGACTACTTTCAAGGCGCTGGCCAAGCCGCACCTCACTTATGCGGCACCAATTTGGTCTCATACGATGAGCCCTTCCAGCCTGCGCCGCCTCTAATCAGCATAGAACGCTGCCCTCCGCATGACCATGAGTTGCTATAAAATTTCGCGTATAGGTCCTCTTTGTTTGGATTATTCCTAACAGGCGGCCCGAGCGAACTGTCAGGTTACGTTATCGGCCCCCTACCTACAGATAAGGAACAAAGGACAAATAACACACAAGCCAGCAGATAAAAGCCATGCGTGCGCTCCTGCGAGGTCACCCGATGCAGGAGAACCAACGCGCGCGTGAGATGGCCAATCAAGCCACTAGGTGAATGAGGGCACAATCTGATTGGTCGCTTTTATGATATTCCATTTCATATAGTCCCCGTCAAGGGACGCAATCAACGAATTCCTTTCCGTTACGACCTTGTTCGTTGTTCTCCCTGCTGAACTGACACAAAGAGACTGGCGGCACAAAAATAGCTTTGGGAAGTCATATCAACAATCTTCATGCGGAGTTTTCTTTTCTACCGGCCGCCCATCACAACACTCTCCTTAGCCAGCAGTTCTGGTGGATTTTCTCGCAACCCTGCCATCCCAACCGTCACCGTTGCAACGCTTCTTAGCCCAGCCGCAACGCCCGGCCACCTATTCGAGCACTCCACAAGGAAGCTGTTGCCTCGTTTCTCGTGGATCTACCTGTTGATAGCTATGTCACAAAGACAGGCTTCCAGCGTCTCCACCAGAGTGTCGTTGTCGAGGAGAAACGGGGCGACCGTCTTCCCCGGTCCGATTGTGGCCTCGGAACGACATCTACCGAGGATCACTCACTGTACCCTGGCGCAACTACGCAGTGGCTACTGCATGCTCCTTCGCCAGTACCAACACTGGCTCGACCCGTCCATACCCGACTGCTGTCCCGACTGCGGCGTCTCGCCGCATGACTGCTGTCATCTGTTCGCCTGCAGTTCCCGGCCTGGCACCCACCCCACTCCCGCGGACCTGTGGCTCAAGGCGGTCGAGGTCGCGGCTTTTCTCCGTCTCCCAACTACTCTCAGTTTGGATTTCGGCGGGGATTCCTGGTCCAACTATGAGCTACGACACACACACACACACCATGTATATGGACTTAACACGAATAGGCCTGTCTCTTTGCAGTTTATTGTATAGAGGCTAGCTCTGCCTGCATTTTTTCTATTCTCATTTGGTTTCGTTAAAACAAATGCATGTTTAACGTATTGCACTAGAGTCGAAAAGATGGCCTTTTGAACAGGCTATGAACCAGTTCACGGAATACAAGTGGACAAATTTAACATTAATTCGACTGCACGAGCCCTTTTTTAGTAAATGATCAAAACCTAGTTTGACCTATTATATGTGATAAAAGTCTCTCGACCGTTTTCTCGATGATCATGAACAGACTTCTCCTCTACTACCACTTACAAGGCTAACGGCATCGCTAACGGAATTTGCTTCCTCATCGGAGTTTCAGCCAATAGAAAAGAGCCTTTTTAAGCATAATAATATCTGTTCAGGATTTCCGGCTTTCTATCAACCGACATAAACAGGGTAACATAGTTGTATACGAACGAATACGCTGTAAAAAGTCAGATTGTTTACTGTAATTACTAAATCAAACAACAAGTAGTCCGTCTCTAAGTTTAATGAATCATACTTTTTCAAAATCCATTCTTGCCTTTTAATGGTCAAAATTATAAACTTAGCATCGAGTACTAAGAAATCGGTTGAAAAATGGCACTTGTTTCTTTGTTTTATTCATTTTATATGTTCCAAACTATATTTGACTAAACCTATCGAGTCAGAATCACTCACTGGGTTCGCTCATTGACCGTTTGTAGGATCTTTCAACAGTCCTCACAAAGAACATCCGAGAGATTGAAAAGGTAATGAATATAGGCTACGCCAATAGATCTGTTGGGTAAGCAGTTCGTTCATCCTAAAATCGTTTCATTAGAGCCACGAACATGAACGAACACAGTTCTCGTTCCCACGCCATTTTCATTATCACCATCGAGTGTTGTGAAGTAAGTTTCCCGAATTCGTTTTTTTATATCTGCTCTCTTACAACAGCTAGGATTGGATGGCAAGAACCACATCCGTGTGGGGAAGTTAAATCTTGTAGATTTGGCTGGAAGTGAACGTCAGTCGAAGACCCAGTCCGAAGTAAGTCGTCAATCTCCTTTATCTCAACCTGTCCCCACATATAGGGAGAGCGGCTGAAAGAAGCAACGAGAATTAACCTTAGTCTATCGACCTTGGGCAACGTCATATCTGCCCTTGTTGATAAGAAAAGCACACACGTTCCTTACCGGGATTCAAAGCTGACAAGGCTACTTCAAGGTGAACTTTACTTATTGAACATTCTGCGTATACCATTAGTTGCCGATAGGAAATATTAACCATCAGCACCAACACCACCACCACCACCATCACCACCACCACCATCATCAACATCATCATTATCGTTCTCACCATTATCATCATCACCATCGCTGAACGAGACAGCGTGAGTGAGAGACATATTATCGAACATTTTGGATTTCAGTAGAACATTTTTCCGCACCAGACCTTAAATTATCCGAAAAAAAAATAATTTAAATCAAAAATGCCAACCGAACTATTATGAATAATGTAAATTAAATAATTTTGGAGAGTTGTCCATTTATAATTTACATATGTCTGATTATCATCTGTATCGACTACTGTTCTGCCATGAGGTGCAGTGAGCAGCTTCGCAGTTAAGTGGTAAAATGCTAAAGTAGGACTATGGGGTTAAGCAGAGGCTGTATCTGAAAGTTACTATGTGAAACTTGAGTTATTTGCCTCACCCAACCGAAATCGCACCTTTACAAATATTCGTCGTTCGTATGTCAGCAATGGGCGATACGTACAAAAACTTTTTGATATTGAGCGAAGTGAATGTGATTCTTGACAGACCCATCAGATGGCCCTCCCTGTTGAACTTTTTGGGGGCAAAGTGTAATATTATGCATGAATTATTAATGCCAATTTTTGAATAGTAAGCATTACGTAAGTAGCAGGTAGGTAAGTAGTAAGTGTGATGTAAACTTATGGACGTGAGAAATGTTGTTTTACTGCAACAACCTTTCTGTAAGTACAGAACCGTGCTCATCGGGCGGCTACGCCCAGTAAATTACGTCATCCACCGCTTTAGGCGGTGGCTTATTATGACGACCTTGAAAGCTTGAAGTTAATATCGGACGGACCAAACTAGGTAGTCGATGGAAAGGTAGAACTTATGAGTAATTATAACAAGCATAAAGTAGCTGCCTTTATAGAGTTATTTTGCATATTTGTATAATTTTGACAATTAGGCAAGGATTTCGATATTATGTGACTTATAACCTGTCCAGGATTCAGACAGACCGTATGTGCATGTATTAAGTCCTATTAAATAACACCAACAAGAAGTGTTGTATGTGGAATTGTCTTCGTCTAGATGCTGTAGCGGTCTAATTAGTGTTTTATGCAAATCACTACAATCATCAGGCCAAATCCCAGGTTGGAATTTAAAAAAGCAGAAGGCACATGTGAGAGAAATTCATTGTGTACAGAACTCTCTGTTGTTCTCTCAGGCGGCAGTGGCTACTGGCAAAGCCAAGGCTAGTCTTGACTGTGTCCAGCCAGACCTGAGTGGGTGTGTTCGACAATGGTGGCAACTGCTTAAGTAAGATTCTGAAGCAATTTCAAGTGGTTTGTTATTGGTGCGTTGCAATTGCCCGAGGGGATGTCACCTACAAAGGCCCCATGCCGCGTTGGCCAGAGAGGTGGTATGGTAAGTGGTTCTTAGGCCGACGTGCTTATTTGGACGTGTTTGTCTGTGTGGGTGTGTGCGCACGTATGTGTGTGACTGAATAAGCTGAGGTCAACTGTGTGGGAAGCCACCGAAACGCTGAATGACGGGGGACGCTGGCGCAGCTGTTATCGGTTAGCGAGAAGCGACTGCAAGGCCAAGCCTCGGTGGACAGAGGTGCCAGTGAAAGAAAGCATTGGAACAGTTGTTTGTGACGATGAATGACTTTGGTGCAGTGGGCCTTGGAGAATGAACGGGAAACAGCCATTGTGGCCGTGAACCACAACGCTATGTTTCTACTGAAACTAAAGGTAATATCAGAGCAAAGTAGACCTACGTGGCGAAGGGTAGTATTTAATTGCTTTAAAATACTCACACGCCAGTGCTTTTCTTTTGTATATTAATGCAAACCCCAGTAATCTATCTTACCGTAATTATAACTGTTTCCTGAATAAAAAGATAATTGCTTTTGATATGTTTTATTTTTTCATACGAGCTTCATAACTGATTTGCATGTTCACCTTTTTGGACTCTGACAGATTCCTTGGGAGGCAATTCGAAGACTGTGATGATCGCAAACGTTGGTCCAGCTTCCTATAACTATGAGGAAACAATAAACACTCTGAGGTATGCGAGTCGGGCCAAGAATATTAAGAACACACCGAAAATCAATGAGGATCCCAAGGATGCCCTGCTGCGAGAGTATCGGGGTGAAATTGAAAGGTTGAAGGAATTGCTTCGTTCGAAACCACAGGCGGTTCAACGTTCCCTTCAACATAGGAAATTTCACAGGAGTGATAGTGAAGACGGTTCGTTCTACATGCAGTCACTGACCTAGCTCATGAAATATTAAACGGGTTTTCGCTTGGGGAGGTTTACTTAATTGGGGTTACGATGGCGGTCCTCACAGAGCATAATGCCACGACCTATTAGGTACGGCAGGATTCCGGCGTTTGAATGAACTTTTTGGCCACCTGTAAAGATCACACTGCGTAAAAATTAATACGTTAGTAGTATGCATTTTTCATATTGACTTTCGATGCATTTATAAAATTCAGAAGATAAATTGGCAAACATATGTATGTTTTCAATAAGTTCTCGTAAGGCCTTCACATTTAGATACGAATGAAATAATAAATTCCGATGATTTATTTGCCTGTAATGGTAAACGTGATTGCTCGCCTGTTAACTTTTACCCCCTTCCTATATAAATGTAAAGGCCTGAAGAGAATTTATCGAAAACAAACGCATGCTCACCAATTTATCTTCTGAAATTTTCAATGTGAATTTTCTCATTTATAAATGCTTATATATTATATTCGAGATATTCACAAGAATATTCCTTGCCATTACAAGCGAACATGCGGGTCCTGGAAGTAATTGAATAGAAGACGAGTCGTCTTCTTCTCATAATATTCCTCCTTGTGCTTACTTACTAGCAAATCAGGTTTTTTTAATTTCACTATTTAAAAGAAAAACGCGTTTGGGCTTTAAAAAGTTAAGAAATCTGAGCTCTTTCAAGACCGAACAATATCTTTTGAAATCGTGTCGTGTCCGTCTATGTCCGAGTGTCACTTATGAACGATATAACAAAGTGAAAATCTAGTGTAAAATTTTAGAGTACTGTGTAGTATTTCCTCAATGGTATAAGGAACTGTATTTAACTCCTTGCGCCAAAAGTATAAAAACTATGGGTCCCAAACCCTAAATGCAAATGCAAAAGTGGAGCGTACTCATATTTATTCGGGAAATGGGAGCCTTTTATAAAACCTAACTTCCCTCGAGTACAAATGTGAAGGGACGTGATTCGCTACCAAAGGAGTATGTGAAAGAAAAGTATTTTTTGTTTCTTCTATGAAATGCATTTGAATTTTAAAAAATATTGAAAATCAAAGGAAAAGTCAGAAAAGTTTCCTTTGCTGATTCTGGTCGTATAGTTAGGTCAGAAACGTCTTCTGTATTTACTGAAGTTTACTCTGCAGCTTTCACCTTGAGAATGGTCACAGTGATGTGTAGGTAGGCCAATATGAGCTCAAATAAGAATGATTTTTGCTGATGAGTGGAAACGTTCTGTTGAGAGGTGTTGAAGGTTATGAAAAAGTTATAGTGCATGCAACTATTATATTTTCATAACTTTTATTACCGCCATTACTCCGAAATATATGGGCATAAGGAAAAACGGGCAAAAAGGTCGTCAACACACTTATAATTCGTTAACTATTTCGACTGCCGCCCATGTCACATTTTCTGCCAAAAATGATTGCAGTTTTAAAGATTATGATATTCTTATTTCCCTGGAAGTCATCCTAGAGGGGAACAGTTGTTGTAAGGGGGGTTCTCACATTTGTCCTACTTATGTCTGACTTCAATCCTAGTAAGGGATTAATGCTACTTACTTTTTATTATCTGCGTTTATAAACAGAACCCACAGATGAAGAAATTACGGCAGAGAACGCAGACGGCGACAGTGCAGCAAGAGAAACCTACCTCCGAGAGCAACGGGAAAAACTTTCTGCCGAAAAGGAACGAATATTAAGCAACACAACCATGGTTGCGGAAGAGAAAGCCCGATTGCTGGAAGATTTAAAGGTGCGTAGTGCCTTTAAAGCGGTTCACACTTCAGAGGACGCTTTCATTTTAAGGGGTTATATTTTAGGTTTTTCAGCTAAAGGTTCCAGGCCAGTGTCATTTCTGTGTACTCTTAAGTAGAAATCCTATTCATGAACAAGCGCACCATTTTAAGAAATTTTGTTCTATCGTATATTACTTTTGTTGTAACGGAGGCCCAGGCCGAGATATCACCGCGCATTGCGTCGCCAAATTTTTGTAACGGAGCCCAGGCCAAAATATTCGCCGTCTAATTACGCCTCATGTGAGCTCCGAAGAGAGAATACACCAAGAAGTGTGCAGAAGGCAGAAGTCTTTGGAAGCTCACATCAGGCGTAATTAGACGGCGAATATTTTGGCCTGGGCTCCGTTACAACAATTTGGTGACGCATTGCGCGGTGATATCTCGGACTGGGCCTCCGTTACAACAACTTTGATTCCTACGACTAGCTGAACCTCTTTGTTTTATAAAATTAAGGATATAAAGATTATTTGCTAAAATTATTACCGAAATGAGTTTCACGTTGGAACCATCTGCATCTGCTTTCATCCATTGATGCCTAGAAGACAGGCAGGGTGGAGATTTAGTTAATCAGTTTGAATATGCCCTGGTGAGATTCCCTCTTAACGTTGCTTACGGGGATACCTCAATAATTAAAACCTACTTCCAACTTTTCAGTAGGTCAAATTTCCGCATGTCCGAACACTTCCCAGATTATGTTAATAAAAAGTTCGTCCAGTATTTTTCTTGGTCAAGTCAAGTCAAGTTTATTAAAGGAAATATAGGCAAACGCCTTTGAACTCCCTCTTGGTACATAGGATTTAAGAAATGCATCGGCAAAGCCGAACGTTCTAAAGAAGTCGTTGACACAATTTCAAACGACTACTCGCTTGTTTCAAGTAATAAACTCACACGCAGTTTACACGAGCCAGCAGTGTAACTGAGGAATAATAGCAGACAGTGAAAAAACTCCTAAGGCTGGCTCATAATTCAAAATGGAATGTCATTTTTGGTTTTTAGGAGAAAAACTGTCGCTCGTGGGGAAGCATGTGAATGATAGGGGCATGATGCTTCTGTGAATGTTGACGGTAGCCATGGCGTCCATGACGAGTAATATCTACACCCGAAGGACCATACGAGGAGGAGACCTCGGAGTCACGAGAACGTCCCGAAGACCGGAGATGCGACCATGATACGCCTTTGCTGTGCCAAGAGCCGAGGAACCCACCACGTCATCAGCAGTCGGTCGATACCAGAAAGGGTGTGAAAGGGCCGCATAGTCTAGGACCATAGGTGCGGTAGATGCGTCCTCAGACACGATCGGCGCAGATCGCACAGTGAGTAGAGACGTCATAGGTAGATAATGTCAGAAACTCATTTGGTTAAGTACTAATAATAATACTACTTACAAATTACTATTAGTATATATTTATAGCATTTCTAGCATTTCAGGATTGGATGTAGAGCGCTTCAATTTTTAGAATCGGAATACTTCAGTGATTGGATTTGGAGTACTTAATCGTGACGATACTCATTATATCGGTCTAGGTTTGCCTTAAAAACATCCACGGAAGGGGACATGACAATATCCGCAGGAAGGGCATTCAATGCCTGGATTACCCTCTTAGAGAAAAAGAATTTTCTTGGGTCAAGTCTTGCCCCAGTCACACGTAATTTGAGGGGGTGTCCTCGCAGCTTAGAGGTTGTGGCCCGCTCAAAGAAGTCATTTGTTTGAAGGCAGCAATCCTGACCACGCAACATGCGAAATGCCTGGATTAGGTCCCCACGTATCTGCCTGTAATCCAGAGGAAACAAGTCAAGATTTACCAATCGGTCTCATAAGGGAGGTTCCGTTGGCCTCGTACTAATTTTGTTGCGCGTCTTTGTACCCTTTCGAGGTTTTTTTTATCTTTGGCTGTCCAAGGTCTCCAGGCTTGGATGGCAAATTCCAGTTGAGGTCGCACGAACGTGCCGAATACCTTGCCAAATACAACTTTGTCAAACTTAGCAAAGGCTCGCTTGATTAGATACAAGCTCGGCATTGCGGATTTAGCCACTTTCAGGACGTGGAGTGATGGCTTCAGTGAAGGCGTGAACCACACCCCCAGGTCTTTCTGAGCCTCAACCTCTGGCAGCGGCGTGTGATTCAGGTAATACACCCTCCGAGGCGTAGTGCTGGTTCTACCAAAGCGCATTAGGTTGCATTTGGCCACATTGAATGGCATGAGCCAAAGGTTCGACCATTGCTCCAGTCTATGCAAATTTGCCTGGAGGTTTAATTCATCGTCTTGGTTGCGTATGACCTTCCAAAGTTTTATGTCATAAGCAAACATTGCGATTTCGCAGTCAAGTCCGCTTATGCAGTCATCAATATATATAAGGAAGAGAATAGGGCCAAGAACAGATCCCTGTGGAACCCCGCTCTCAACTGCTACCTCCGCCAACCGCTGTTCGCCAAAACATACGGTCTGGGTACGACCAGTCAAGAAGTTTGCTATCCACTGCAAAAGGTTTCCCCTTACCCCTATGCGGCTAAGTTTGTATAAGAGACGTTGATGGGGCACCGTGTCAAACGCCTTCTTGAAGTCTACGAAGACTGTATGCACCGTATTCCCTTAATCGATCGCTCGGGTCCATTGTTCTAGACAATAGAGCAGATTGGTCAAGCAGGACCTTCCCCTGCGGAATCCGTGCTACTTATCAGAAAGAAGTTGATGCTGCTCCAAAAAGTGCATCAGCTCGCGTTTGACTATGCGTTCCATAAGCTTGCAGGATATTGAGGTGAGGCTGACCGGTCTATAGTTATTTGCGGTCGCCCGACTTCCACTTTTGTGGATGGGTGAGATCCACGCTGTCTTCCAATCGGGTGGCACTTGTCCAGTATTAAGAGAAGCTCGGAAGATAAGGTACAGGGGTACCGCCAACTCTATGGCTAGCTCTTTTAATAGCTTTGCAGGTATCTCATCCGGACCTGACGACTTCGTTTCTTTAAGCTGTAGAAGTTCTCGCAGAACGGTAGCTTCCGTGAGTGCAACCGAGTCTATGGTCTGGATCACACCCACACTGCAGTTAATAGCGGTGAACTCAGCCTCTCTCGTAAAGACCGACTGGAAGAAGCAGGGTAGATGTTCCGCCTTTTCGTTAATCTCGCAAATTTCTACACCGTCGTCTGTTTTTAGCAGAGGAATAGGGTCTCTATTTCGAGTACATTGCCTAACGTAGCTGTAGAAAAGCTTTGGTTTTCCTACTGCACGATTTATTAGATTACTCTCGAAGTTTTGTCGGCTAATTCGTATCAGGCTCTTAACCTTGTTTCTCTGTGCCTTATACCTATTCTACGATTCGGGGGTCCTCTCTCTGCGATAGATTTTGAACAGCCTTCCTTTGCGGTTTACTTCCCTCTTTTGCGTCGGCGGTAGCCATCGAGGCCTATTTGTTACTTTCTTTACCGTGATAGGACAGAAATCGGTAATTAGTCCGTGTAATACGGCTTTGAATGCCGACCAATCATCGAGAACGCACCCGGTGAATAGTTCGTTCCAGTCTGTCTCGCTCACTGTGGTTTTCATTTGTGTAAAGTCCCCTCTCCAGATGTTGCGTCTGGTTACCGCACTACGATCGGGCACAGAGAAGAGTGAATATTCCCACTGTAGCACTACGTGATCACTTTTTCCGAGAGGTGGTAAACAATTTACAATTTCCACGCTATCAGGTGCTTTGGTAAGTACTAGGTCTAAGCAATTAGCTTGTTGCCCTTCGCGTAATCTGGTCGGATATAGGACGTGTTGCGTTAGGAAAGATGCCTGTACTGTGCGCAGGAGTCGTCGATCGAAATTTACTTCTGAGCCGGGCGCAGAACTCACATTCCAGTCGATATGGGGGCGTTAAAGTCTCCCATGACCATGACATCGGATCTCCTAGCAATTTCTTCGACTCCTTCTATCAGACTATTGTCTGACTGTTGGTTGCTCGATGGTGGACGGTAGACCGCCATGATGTCAAGGGTCTGTGACCCCGGTGTTCTAACGGTGAGCCATATTGTCTCTATATTGCCCGAAAGGTTTTCGGATTTGTCGGACACGAGCAGGCCGTGTCTAACATAGATTAGCACACCCCCACCTGGACGCCCGACTCTATCTTTTCGGAAAACTTGAAACCCGGGGAGAGCAATTTCTTGGTCGCTTACCTTCGTGGACAACCATGTTTCTGTTATGCAGACGACGTCTGGTTCCAGTTGGCACGTAATAATCTTAAGCTCATCTAATTTGGAGAGCAGGCTTTGTGCATTGATGTACATGCACTTTAGTTTCTTTATACGGTGTAACCCGGTTTTGACAGTCACTTCTTGACCGTCGTTCGGAGTATTACGGTTTGGTTCAATGTTTTCTTCTGAATTATCTTCCCGTTGAAGATTTTCAGGCCTACCTCGCCATTCTTGTTCCTCGACTGTAGTTCCGCTACTAGTTCTCGGCGTTTCAGCTGTTCCTCCAGGGAGTATTCCGGTTAAAAAAAACCTCTTTATGCGCGTGACGTAGGTTAGTTTTTTTAGACAGGATTACCTGAACATGTTCCTTGTTTTCAAATACTATTTTTAGCGGTCTGGGTCGGGTCATTTCTGCAGTATCTGCCGGCCTTTTCCCGATACGAAATGACTTGAGCACTTCAAATTCTTTACCTGGCGGGAACAGATCGCTCAGGACATCGTTAAAGGAAACCAAGTTCGGATCGTTCTGGTCGTTTGAGCGGTCTGAAATGGCTTCTTTTAGCCCCTGTACAACTAGACAGTACTCATGATCCTCTCGGTGTCGTGTGCCCTTAGCAGAGGTTTTCGCCACCTTTTCTGCAGTGGGCCTGGAGCTCGAACTGTGTGGTGTGACTGCTTGGTCGGCAGAACTGTCTGAAGTTGCTTCTTGCAACCCCTGAACAACTACACCATGAT
>JAYGXS010000158.1:0-46136 GCA_036362985.1 Ligula intestinalis
AGTAGATAAGTGCCATAGCGGCGTCTGCGGCTTTTGCAGTCAGACCTTCTTTCTCTTGAGCACATTAGAGGTTCTTCAATTTCACACTGTTGACACTGTTTACGCGTTTTATGAACTTTCCGTCTCCCGAAAGCTAGTAAACACCTTCGTCTTCCAACAAACCTTATAATACGCCGCGTACGCAGTTTTATTTCTGAACACCGTCAACCATCCCTTGTTGGCTGGTAGAGTGACAATATTTTTCATCTTTCGGGTACGCAGAAGTTCTCGGCATGTTTATTGTGAAAATCATAGTTTGAAGTTCGTGCTGGAGGAGAACAGTTGAAATTTCTTTTCGCAGATGTTTCTTTAAACTTCTGAACGTCTGACTTGAAATAGGCGACATAGTCTACTGGGCAATAATTCCTCGGGATGTATTTAGCGTTGAAAGAGGAGAGGGGGTAAGAGTTTATGGAGCAGGGCCTTTACAGTAGGGGAGTGAATATTTTTGCAAACTTCTGAAGCAGTTAGCTGTCACGTACCTGTCAGTGATTCGATGCAGTATTGAGTATGTAAGTTACACGCATAATAAATATATAAAAGCTTAACTTCATATTAAAGTGGCTAATGTTTAACACCCACTGTTTCCATAGGGTTCGCATGCCAAAGTTTAAGGGTTGTTTCTGTACGCTTCCTGCTGTATGTTCCTTTGTAAGTAATGTTTGGAGCCGTGAAAATGAGTCACCATTCTGCCAGCAAATTTTTTTTTTTTAGGATCTCTAACCTCCTTACTGGACACAAAATTGTATCTTTAAAATTTTGCACAAAAAGGACTAGTGTATCATTTTTTGCATTGCCTTTATCTCTTACAGTTTAAAACGCATGGAATGCCTGAGGTCACGCTTGTTGGACCCGTTTTATCAACCTAAGATATGTAATTGTGTGGAACGGATGTGCAAGGAGGAGTGCCATGACCACCAAAAATGTATTACTTTTGTTGAACGGAAGCTCGAAGTGTGTATATTGGAATTGTTTAACTGATCGCTTAGCAGCACCATAACTGTAAATCATTTATTCCCTTTTATTGGGTTTAGGGAAATATTTCTTTCATGTTTGTGTTCCCTGCATTATCAATAAAACCCGCAAAAATGATCACTGGACCAGATGGTCCAGTTGACCCCTTAATACTTCTGATTTTATTTTAATATAAATCACGATATTTTGCGTATTTTACGTCAAATTCGGAAAGAAAAAGTTAACTTTAGACTCCAGTAATTGTTGCACGTAGTATGTAGATATGCCAGGCTTATTTGATTTTCTCGTCTTCTTGCACACCTGTTTAAACTCCTGAAGAACTGGAATTTCAGACAATAACTACTATCGAGGTTTCTTCGCACCTCAACGGAGACGTCAGCTGGACCATGTGTTAGCGGAAACTAAATGGAACAGTCATCATGACTAGAAGTCGATGGAATCCTGGAAATTAGTAGCTGTAAGTAGAAGGTGGCATTTTTGCCTTGCGAGATATAAGACTTTGGGGTTTCATATCAAATATCCTTTACAGCATGCGTCCATTCAGAACATTGAAGCTTATATCAATAGGGTCTCATGCATAGAATGGTTGTTTGTAGGAAGATAGCGTCATTAAACCTTTTTTGAAAGCATCTTTTAAATGTACAGGGTCCACAACCACATAAGTTCGACAAACATGAAACACCACTTATCATGCTTAGTATATTAAAAACGATAAAATACAAAATGAAATGACGGAATGGTAGGGAGCCCGCCGGTTACGGCAAAGGCCCATCCCGCATTGCCTCGGAACTAAATCCACAGCCCTGGCAGGCAATGGCACAGTGACCTGTAGAATATGATGGAGTGGGACCGGTAAAGACATTGTGGCTGCTCACTAATTTCCTTAATGCATTTAGCCTGCTCTAAAAACATATATTTTCTGTTGCGTGGTACGTGTCCTGTAAGGAATACTTGCAAATATTTCGAATTTATAAAGACTTAATAAAAAACAAAAATTGCAACTTTTGATAAAGTGTCAATTTTGCAAAGAAAAAAATGTTCGTGGGATAAGGAATGATAAAATCCTTAACTGAAATAGTCTTTTATCCTGTCGCTCTATGAATCTACATTACTGCTTTAGAAAAGTCTACTGAACTGCATCGGCGTAATATTTAATTTGCTTCCGATGTGCATAAATCTTAAAAGTACGCAAACACCGACTGCCCATTCAATTTTTTTGTTATTTAATTACCTGCTAGAACTTTAATTTCCGACAATTTGGGAACGCGTTTAGAAATTTTTGCTTTCTGAGGGGAACGAGTGAGCTGGACAGTACGAGTGATCACTGGATACAGTTCTGACCTGCATATTTTAATTGTAATGAGTAGGTCTGTGATCCGCTTCCTGGTATGATTAAAAGACTCGCTTTTACGCGTCTCTTTGATTGTAAACGCTGTACATGGTGAGGTGCATGACTTCTAAAAGACAAAAATTGCAGGGATGTCCAACAAGGTGCCATATTTTATATTCGGCAAATGTTTAGTTGGTTTAAAAACCAAGATTATGCATGGTTTTGCAAACAAGTGTAATCTCAACTTGTCAAGGGGGCTGCCAAAAATGTCTCAAATTTTGAGCCCAGATAAGGTTGTCTTAAACAGTGGAGATAAATTTTAAAAGATTTTAACGGGAAGCCGTTACACCTTTTCTGTTACAAAATGTTGATTTCTAGGCAACATATTTAATTGCCAGACAAGGCATTATTGTACTCTGGTTAAGGTGGTCTATTTTATGTTTTCGGTTCATCATTTCAGATTAAAAGGAGGAAGTGAACACAACAACATTACAAGAAACGTAGGTTACGGATACGTGACAGAGTAGGTTATTATGTCTTCGTTAGTGTCGAGAATACAGGAGTGTCGGTAGAGCCACAAATAAAAACGAGCATTTAAAATCTCGTGACTTACCGTGAAAATAACAGGCATCGCAAAGCAGTTTACGAAGTTTAGCCCGTTATTCAGGAGAGAAGGTGATTTGTTCTCTAGGAGACACATTTCATTGATTTGACCTCTCGGGTCCATACCTGCCTCTGACCCCTCAAATGCCCTCGTGCAGTGGATTGTTTATCGTGCACTACTGCGTGGTAGATTCAGTATCAGTGGATTGGCCATTCAACACTCAAGAAGTGGTGGCTGTTCATGAGGTGTTCGTGAGTCCAAAACAAGGTTCTGCGTTGGTTTATCAAATTTCTGTCCTAAAATCACATATTAAGATGCTGAGGCGTCAAATGTGCGAACGGTGACTCAAAGAGTGTGGAGGTGCCTGCCACGTGCTTTGCTGTTAATCACAAATAACGTATTACATTTCTGTTGACAACTGCTGAATCATTCATCAGACGGAGAATACCGCCAAAAATCCAAAGCTTAGACTCGGTTTTCACAGATCTGGTGCAGGGGTTGTCTGCATCAGTTTGTCCTTCAGCACTACGTGTGCGCTTTCAGATTTATATGCCAACTTAGAATGGTGCTATGGAAACTAGATTTCAGATATCACCGGGAAAGTTTTGTCACGTTGGCAGGTAAGTTTGGATTAAATTGACTTAATTGAAAACTCGGTTTTCTTAAAGTGAAGCATGCGTTTTCGGAAATTTGAAATTGCGCACGTGTTCTTATATCGATTATATAAATATGAACGTTAAGGTGGATTTAGAGCATCTTATGGTTAGCATTCAATTTACCCACGTCGCTTCGTAGCAAAATTGGGCCTGTTCGATATATTTGCTGCGGCTCGTATCGTTCTTGTAGCTCTTAAAGAATATGATTCGCAAAGATGAACGTGAGTCGCTATTGCCGGTTAACCAGACTGATACAACGCTCTCTACCTCCCACTCTATTCTGTAGAAATATTGTTCTGTAATAGAAAGCGGAGTAAATATTGTTTTATTTTATTCGTCTTTTTTAAGATCGATTCAAACCAGTTGCTTAAACGTGCACGAAGTCAGGGCAGCTTATGAGCCTCTTTTGTAAAACACTGGCGGAATTATTGTGCTAGTCAAAACGCGTGACGTCCCATTTAAGGAAGACGTAATAAATTGCGCCTTTTGACTTATTAACCAATCTTCTCGCCACACTCTTGTACGCAATAGCTATTTCTTTATCCTAGGTATTAGGAAACATGCCCTTTAGGTTTTCCTTGCTTTTGGGACGAAGACTCGAGCGCTGAGACAAGAATTTTATTCACCTGACGTTTCAAAAACCATCGCGCATTCTTTATCAGAGACATAAGCAGAAGTAGTAGCAAATTCATGTAATACATGCAGAAGCAAGGGCAGTATTTAAAGGAAAGAGTTATTACTGCACATGTATGACAAATAACGACAATTAACGATAACTGCCCTCTTGTTTGTTGATGGATTTATTACCGACATGTGGAACCTCAATTGTGGAACTTTTAGCACGTGTGGTGCACTCGGGTTTGATAATTGCTCGGCCATTTGGCACTTTTTAGATCACTAGGAAGGCCGATTTGGCATCCGCGCGATGGTCTGCGTCTACCAAGTGTGCTGTAATGTAACTGCTCATATCCCTGATTTGGCCCTTCCAAAACATACTAGAAGGTGTTCTCGTGGTCTTTCGGACAAACACTGCCTCGTGCACCAATATATCCTGCCCCCACAGGACCAAATGAATGAACATATGCAGAGCGAGGTGGTCTGAGCTGATAGTTTGTCATTTGGACATGAATGCCACATGATACAAATGTTGTTATAGGGTCAGTTGAATAGTGCGCTTGCATAAACTGTATACCATGAAACTTATCTTCTCTGGTTAATCTTGAAATCAGTACGTTTAAATGGTTCATTCGTTCAACAAAACGAAACATTTCTTTCACGTTCAAATAATTCTTAAGGAAATGCATCTTAATATTGTTAATTTATGATTATTTAAACCAGTTATAATTTGATGTTCTCCAGATAACCCAAAAGAAATAACTTAAATTTAATTAGGATTGATCAGATCATTATCAAAGAACACCCTTCTGTCCATTCAACATGCGCAATTATATATGCGCTTATCGAACGCTTTCTGAACTACGTTAGGCTGCAAAATGGCTAGGTGCTGACCGCTTTGATCTGTATGCTCTTCTATGTAAACTATTAAACAAAAAACGTGATCATACATCTCTTAATTTCTTTTCGATTGTTCGACAGAGCATTTATTTTCTGTCATATTTAAATTGCCCATAACATGGTACTGTTCTATATAGGAAGGTTATAGATACAGGAAGGTATGCGTGTAAAAGTTTTGATTTGGTATCAATTTTAAACAAGGCAATTTAGCATGATTACGACTGAGAAAATTATGGTCGAAAAACCGTCTGTTTTCAAGTCAAGTCAAGTCAAATTTATTAAAGGAAATATAGGCAAACGCCTTTGAACTCCCTCTTGGTACATAGGATTTAAGAAATGCATCGGCAAAGCCGAACATTCTAAAGAAGTCGTTGACACAATTTTAAACGACTCCTCGCTTGTTTCAAGTAATAAACTCACACTCAGATTACACGAGCCAGCAGTGTAACTGAGGAAGAATAGCAGACAGTGAAAAAACTCCTAAGGCTGGCTCATAATTCAAAATGGAATGTCATTTTTGGTTTTTAGGAGAAAAACTGTCGCTCGTGGGGAAGCATGTGAATGATAGGGGCATGATGCTTCTGTGAATGTTGACGGTAGCCATGGCGTCCATGACGAGTAATATCTACACCCGAAGGACCATACGAGGAGGAGACCTCGGAGTCACCAGAACGTCCCGAAGACCGGAGATGCGACCATGATACGCCTTTGCTGTGTCAAGAGCCGAGGAACCCACCACGTTGTCAGCAGTCAGTCGATACGAGAAAGGGTGTGACAGGGCCGCATAGCCTAGGACCATAGGTGCGATAGGTGCGTCCTCAGACACGATCGGCGCAGATCGCATAGTGAGTAGAGACAACATAGGTAGATAATGGCAGAGACTCATTTTGTTAATTACTAATAATAATACTACTTATAAATTACTATTAGTATATATTTATAGCATTTCTAGCATTTCAGGTTTGGATGTAGAGCGCTTCAATTTTTAGAATCGGAATAGTTCAGTGATTGGATTTGGAGTACTTAATCGTGACGATACTCATTATATCGGTCTAGGTTTGCCTTAAAGACATCCACGGAAGGGGACATGACAATATCCGCAGGAAGAGCATTCCATGCCTGGATTACCCTCTTAGAGAAAAAGAATTTTCTTGGGTCAAGTCTTGCCCCAGTCACACGTAATTTGAGGGGGTGTCCTCGCAGCCTAGAGGTGGTGGCCCGCTCAAAGAAGTCATTTGTTTGGAGGCAGCAATCCTGACCACGCAACATGCGAAATGCCTGGATTAGGTCCCCACATATCTGCCTGTAATCCAGAGGAAACAAGTCAAGATTTACCAATCGGGTCTCATAAGGGAGGTTCCGTTGTCCTCGTACTAATTTTGTTGCGCGTCTTTGTACCCTTTCGAGGTTTTTTTTTGTCTTTGGCTGTCCAGGGTCTCCAGGCTTGGATGGCAAATTCCAGTTGAGGTCGCACGAACGTGCCGAATACCTTGCCAAATACAGCTTTGTCAAACTTAGCAAAGGCTCGCTTGATTAGATACAAGCTCGACATTGCGGATTTAGCCACTTTCAGGACGTGGAGTGATGGCTTCAGTGAAGGCGTGAACCACACCCCCAGGTCTTTCTGAGCCTCAACCTCTGGCAGCGGCGTGTGATTCAGGTAATACACCCTCCGAGGCGTAGTGCTGGTTCTACCAAAGCGCATTAGGTTGCATTTTGCCACATTGAATGGCATGAGCCAAAGGGTCGACCATTGCTCTAGTCTATGCAAATTTGCCTGGAGGTTTAATTCATCGTCTTGGTTGCGTATGACCTTCCAAAGTTTTATGTCATCAGCAAACATTGCGATTTCGCAGTCTAGTCCGCTTATGCAGTCATCAATATATATAAGGAAGAGAATAGGGCCATGAACAGATCCCTGTGGAACCCCGCTCTCAACTGCTACCTCCGCCGACTGCTGTTCGCCAATACATACGGTCTGGGTACGACCAGTCAAGAAGTTTGCTATCCACTGCAAAAGGTTTCCCCTTACCCCTATGCGGCTGAGCTTGTATAAGAGACGTTGATGGGGCACCGTGTCAAACGCCTTCTTGAAGTCTACGAAGACTGTATGCACCGTATTCCCTTCATCGATCGCTCGGGTCCATTGTTCTAGACAATAGAGCAGATTCGTCAAGCAGGACCTTCCCCTGCGGAATCCGTGCTGCTTATCAGAAAGAAGTTGATGTTGCTCCAAAAAGTGCATCAGCTCGCGTTTGACTATGCGTTCCATAAGCTTGCAGGATATTGAGGTGAGGCTGACCGGTCTATAGTTATTTGCGGTCGCCCGACTTCCACTTTTGTGGATGGGTGAGATCCACGCTGTCTTCCAATCGGGTGGCACTTGTCCAGTATTAAGAGAAGCTCGGAAGATAAGGTACAGGGGTACCGCCAACTCTATGGCTAGCTCTTTTAATAGCTTTGCAGGTATCTCATCCGGACCTGATGACTTCGTTTCTGTAAGCTGTAGAAGTTCTCGCAGAACGGTAGCTTCCGTGAGTGCAACCGAGTCTATGGTCTGGATCACACCCACACTGCAGTTAATAGCGGTGAACTCAGCCTCTCTCGTAAAGACCGACTGGAAGAAGCAGGATAGATGTTCCGCCTTTTCGTTAATCTCGCAAATTTCTACACCGTCGTCTGTTTTTTAGCAGAGGAATAGGGTCTCTATTTCGAGTACATTGCCTAACGTAGCTGTAGAAAAGCTTTGGGTTTCCTACTGCACGATTTATTAGATTACTCTCGAAGTTTTGTCGGCTAATTCGTATCAGGCTCTTAACCTTGTTTCTCTGTGCATTATACCTACTGTACGATTCGGGGGTCCTCTCTCTGCGATAGATTTTGAACAGCCTTCCTTTGCGGTTTACTTCCCTCTTTAGCGTCGGCGGTAGCCATCGAGGCCTATTTGTTACTTTCTTTACCGTGATAGGACAGAAATCAGTAATTAGTCCGTGTAATACGGCTTTGAATGCCGACCAATCATCGAGAACGCACCCGGTGAATAGATCGTTCCAGTCGATCTCGCTCACTGTGGTTTTCATTTGTTTAAAGTCCCCTCTCCAGATGTTGCGTCTGGTTACCGCACTACGATCGGGCACAGAGAAGAGTGAATATTCCCACTGTAGCACTACGTGATCACTTTTTCCGAGAGGTGGTAAACAATTAATAATGTCCACGCTATCAGGTGCTTTGGTAAGTACTAGGTCTAAGCAATTAGCTTGTTGCCCTTCGCGTAATCTGGTCGGATAGGGGACGTGTTGCGTTAGGAAAGATGCCTGTACTGTGCGCAGGAGTCGTCGATCAAAATTGATTTCTGAGCCGGGCGCAGAACTCACATTCCAGTCGATATGGGGGGCGTTAAAGTCTCCCATGACCATGACATCGGATCTCCTAGCAATTTCTTCGACTCCTTCTATCAGACTATTGTCTGACTGTCGGTTGCTCGATGGTGGACGGTAGACCGCCATGATGTCAACGGTCTGTGACCCCGGTGTTCTAACGGTGAGCCATATTGTCTCTATATTGCCCGAAAGGTTTTCGGACTTGTCGGACACGAGCAGGCCGTGTCTAACATAGATTAGCACACCCCCACCTGGACGCCCGACTCTATCTTTTCGGAAAACTTGAAACCCGGGGAGAGCAATTTCCTGGTCGCTTACCTTCGTGGACAACCATGTTTCTGTTATGCAGACGACGTCTGGTTCCAGTTGGCACGTAATAATCTTAAGCTCATCTAATTTGGAGAGCAGGCTTTGTGCATTGGTGTACATGCACTTTAGTTTCTTTGTGCGGTGTAACCCGGTTGTGACAGTCACTTCCTGACCGTCGTTCGGAGTATTACGGTTTGTTTCGATGTTTTCTTCTGAATTTTCTTCCCGTTGAAGATTTTCAGGCCTACCTCGCCATTCTTGTTCCTCGACTGTAGTTCCGCTACTAGTTCTCGGCGTTTCAGCCGTTCCTCCAGGGAGTAGTCCGGTTGAAAAAAAACCTCTTTATGCGCGTGACGAAGGTTAGCTTTTTTAGACAGGATGACCTGAACATGTTCCTTGTTTTTAAATACTATTTTTAGCGGTCTGGGTCGGGTCATTTCTGCAGTATCTGCCGGCCTTTTCCCGATACGAAATGACTTGAGCACTTCAAATTCTTTACCTGGCGGGAACAGATCGCTCAGGACATCGTTAAAGGAAACCAAGTTCGGATCGTTCTGGTCGTTTGAGCGGTCTGAAATGGCTTCTTTTAGCCCCTGTACAACTAGACAGTATTCATGATCCTCTCGGTGTCGTGTGCCCTTAGCAGAGGTTTTCGCCACCTTTTCTGCAGTGGGCCTGGAGCTCGAACTGTGTGGTGTGACTGCTTGGTCGGCAGAATTGTCTGAAGTTACTTCTTGCAACCCCTGAACAACTACACCATGATCACCCTCCGGTCGGGAGTCTTTAGGTACGGTTTTGGCCACCTTTGCTGCAGTGGGCCTGGGGCTCGAACTGTGTGGTGTGACTGCTTGGTCGTCAGAAATGTCTGAAGTTGCTTCTTGCAACCCCTGAGCAACTACACCATGATAACCCTCCTGACGGGAGTTCTGATGTACAGTTTTGGTCGCCTTCGCTGCAGTGGGCCTAGAGCTCGAAACGGATAGTGTGACGGTGTCTATGTTGTCCACTATGGCGGCCTGTATTTCTGGTATATGCATCCTCTGTTCTTCTTTAGGCGGTCCATGCATATGCACTGAAGTCATCACTTTTTCCATCCCAGCGATGGTCTGCTGGAGAAGTTTTCTCATATTTTCCATTTTACCTTCAAATTTGCTATACTTAGAGGCTAGAATATGATATCCTTCGCATCGGTTCTCTCTGTGCGTCGATCGCACCCAATTAGTTCAGCTTTTCGATCGCCCGCTAGAGCGTGCGGCGATAGCGCAGCGGTTAACATCGCGGTCTTGTATAGAACGGGTTTTGAGTTCGAGCCCCTCTCGCGGCAGATTTTGCATTTGACTTCTCGTTTGCATTATTTTCGCACGAGAAGTTAAAATTCCGCAAAAAAGGATTCAGATGTGAAGCTTTACTTTATATGCGAGACAGATAGCCTAAGTTGTCGCTTAGCTCACGTAAGAATACGTTAAAGGCGATTCTCTTAACTTAAGACGATTGGTTTTAGAATTTAAGAAGCAGAACTTTGACGGACTACTAAAGCAATGTCTAAACGTGGAAAATTTGTTCAAAGTTGTTAAGAGCAGGCGCAATAACTGAGCTAGTTTAATTTCTAACTATGCAGAAAGTTACTCCAATACTGGTATCAAAGCAAATGTGATACAATAGAATTTAGCGACTCAGCCTTTGCTCCTTCGTGTGTACTAGCGTCTGAGAATTTCACCAGCACCAGCGTTGTAGGAGTTTGGTTGGTCCGATCTCGTTTAGGAAGATTTTCGACGATTGTCTGCTTTTCTAGTCACAACGTAACAGTGCGAGCAGATGGATTTGGACTCAGGTGGCGACTAAGGAGAGGAATACTGTAGTACGGTTTGTTCAGGGAACAAATTTTTGTGAGTATCCGGCTTTGTTCGTAAATCAAGTGTGTTGATCGTGACACACTATCTTTTGTTCGTTGGAAACAAGTATTTTCCTCTTGAACGCCACTGCTTAAAAATTTCGAACCGCGCGGGGGCAGGATTTTTTCAAGGTTACACTAGTGCTGATACATATTTTTCTTAACTATATCATCCTTCAACTAAACTTTATTTCAAATTTCACAAAAACGGGTCCATAACAGGCATATTATTCCAATTCCTTATTTCTGCACATTTGGTCGCAAACATACTACCGTGCTGGCTTCAGTTAAATAATACACTGGGAATTTTGTTCTTTTTGAACTTAACTTGTGACGCCTAGGCGGCTCCTCTACATGTTGCGGTTTTGCTCAGCAAAAAGGTGGGCACACAGGTACAGTTGAAAGACAGTTACGAAAATATGGAACACCTTTTGGAATTTTCGCCTTCTGCTGTGTGCGTTCCGCAAGTGTCGACTTGCTTTGGTCAAGTTGAGCCTCAGCACCAAATATGTATTAAAGGAAGTCGTTAATGGACTAGTGATAGGGGCGGTGGTTCAAAGACTCAAATAATTATCAGCTGACATTATTATCACTTCCTGCTAGGATTTCTGAATGTGTGGCCGGGTCTCGTCGAATGAGCCGCAAATTGCGAATTGACATCATTTCATTGCACTGCTGCCGCATGTTCGGCAGTTCGCGTCTTGGGAAGTCTGCCAGACGAGAATAAATTGAGTCATTCAATCACTGGCCCCCAGTCCACAAACAAGTGCAACGAATTGCCCCATCCATATTCGGTGCTGAGGCTCAACTTGGCCACAGCAAGTTGCCCTTTGGGGAACTTACAGGTCACCATATCCGCTTACACCAACATCGGCGGACCAGCTGCCCGAGCATTCATTACACCCGAGTCCACCATGCGCGATAAAATTTCAACTGGTTAAGTTCCACATGTCGGTAGTAAATCAATCAACACACAAGAGGGCAGTTATCGTTAATTGCCGTTATTTTTCATGCGTGTGCAGCAATAACTTTGTCCTCTAAATACTGCAACTTCCTGTGCTACTGCGTTCTGCTCATGTCTCTGATGACGAAGGCGCGGCGGATGTCAAAACATCAGACTAGTTAAATTCTTGTCCCGGTGATGGAATCTCCTTGTCAATCACTTCTTGGAACTGGTGGATTCACTTGGCTTGGTGATGCTCACTTTAACTCAAGACAGGACCAGTTGACCCGATACACCGATTTATTAGTTTAATCTTACTGAAGTAGGAAGATGAACAACAGGGTTCGTATCGCAGCTCTCAGTCAACGCTACTAATCGACTGCAATAGTTAGGGCACCTATAAGGTGGATATGTCAGTTTGCTAGCATATCCAGTTTGCATTTACTGTGCAGCATTTCTGAAGCATCTGCTCAACCTCTTAAAAAGAAATGAAGGATTATTAAGAAAATTATATACTTCCTCACGCATGTAAAAACTGTTGAAGAAATATGACTGCAGAGAAAAAATGACTGATGGAAGGTTGCTCGCACCTCAACGGAGACGCCTGTGGGATCATGAGGTAGTGGAAACCAAACTACTCACAAAGAAAATCGTTACCCGTACAAGCGTAGTTGACTCAGCATGTTGGTCAGCTCAACAAGAAAAACAATTTTCGTAAAACACGCCTACTAAAAGCAAATCAGCAGGCGTGCTGATAATTTAAATTTTCTGAATGGATTTCTCCACTTATACCAGGTTTGCGAGTTAGAAAGTAGCCACGCTCTTTTAGACTACAAGCCTAGACAACTAGCCACCGTCCTACTGCTCATGGGGCTATGTATAAGCCCGAGGGCGGAACGAAACGAGTGAGTTCCGTAAGCACTCGGCGAATGTTAGTGAATGATTTTCGAAAGGGAGGTCATCACTTAATGGAGGTGCATTTAGTTTACACGTTCTACAGCAGGCAAACAAACAATTATCTGAACCCTTGCTATTCAGTTAACCTGGTTCTTTAAATCCATCCTTACCGCAAACCTAATCCCTCCAACGTTGCCCATCGATTCAGAATTTTGCTCCGTTCCACCACAAATGAATTAAGGACCTACATATTTTATAATTTCACCAGATACTTCACTGATACTTTAACTATAAAGGCTTCTAAAGAAATCGAGAGGAAATGCCTTATTCTGAAGGTAATACCTAACATTTTTAGCAAAACATGACTCCATTTACGGATAGTAAGGGATAGATTAAGGTAAATGATTATGATTAAGGGTCATAGAATACTAAATATTAAAGTTCTACACGATATCCATATACAGACAGGTAAGATTTTAACTTCTCACTTTTTGCTTCTTCACACGTGCGATAGTGTGCTAGGATATGGCGATGTATGGCAAGACGTATGATGGCAGTATTGGTGCATTGTACGGAAAGCCTTCGCAGCCATTAGTTCAGAGTGGAGAGGGTGAGCAACCTCGCACAGCATGCGATCAGCAAATTTCTTGACCGTTTTAAATTGGCGCTGTACTATAATGTCAACTAAAAACATCGAAAACACTGGCAGCTAAAGAGAGCATTCGGCGAATACGTTTAAAGATGATCAGGGCCTTTAAGCAAAGCTGGAAATATAAGTGGACATCAATAAAGAATGAGGGATAGAATGCAGACATCTATACATTGCCAGATAAGAGCTTGCGATGTGCGATAGGAAAGCAAACGGCCGATATAAAATAACACTGTTTGAATTTTTATTTAAAAGTTTTTCAATATGAAGAGTGAATGAGAGGTAAGTTGACAGAATAATATCAAGGTACCGGAAAGAGGATACCTCGTTGAGTAGAATGACAACCGATCAAGGAACGCAAGAAGATCGCATCAGAAAATACACTGGACTGAATTAGATTGCTAAATCGAAGGCCATTTTCTGACAACCGTGCTGAGAAATGGTCCAGGCCATCCTTCACCACTGGGAGATGTACCTGACTTTTGACAGGTTGGCCAACAGCCATATCGTCGGTATATTTTACTTTCATTTGGCAATCATAGGTCGTCAATGTGGAGTGAGAAGAGGTTAGGGGATAATACAGACCATTGGATAAGTCCATAGTTGTTAGCAAAGACCGTTGTGTTTTCGCTTGTCACACTGATCGAAATGGAGTCAAGTACTCCTCAATTTGAAAGACAGCCCAGCCAGGAGATTCGCATGCAGAAGTTTTATCAAGAAAAATATGGCACGAGATCGTACTAAAGGCTGAGGATTTGTCCAGAAAAACACATGCGTATGCATGGTACCCTTTGTCCAAGTCTTCTAAAGCAGAATGGACTACCAGAGCAACGGTGTCCACTGTGATATGTCTAGTCTTATTTGCAAATTGCATATTACCGTTGATTCATACTTTCTAAAGGACTATTAAGAATATATTGGTCAAACTTCTGGTTATAGGCTTCAGAGCATGGACAAGGCAAAAATGACTGCATTTTTATTAAAATTGAAACTGTTAAATGAATTTGACGCGTACGGCAAAGTCTTGGGTTTGCGCGGGTGTATGAATCCGCGACAGCAAGGGGGAGGGTCAGTCAAACCTATGCTCTAACCAGAATGAAGTACCACTGCCCGTCTTGTTTCGTGAAGCCTAATACACGTTAGTTCAATTGTCAAGGGCTTCCCCTTGCTATAGTGGATTCAAATCACACACAGGTAGCCTAGCCTTTTACAATTAGCTCAACCTTATTATTCAAATCTGCGAAAATTACCATTGAAACTTTCAGAAGATAAATTGGCGACCATACGTTGGTTTTCGATAAATTATCGTTGGGTATTTACGTTTACATGGTAATTAACTAGATTAACTAGGCGGATTGGTAGAAAAAATGGTGAGGTTGTTAGGGGAGATGGGGGGGGGGGAAATCGGGGCAAAACATTGGGTAAGCATTTGGGAAGACTGCTAGCTGTTGTCTGTTTGATTAGCAACTTTTGGCCACGGTAACTGTGGCGCCATTCCAAGGTCCTTTTCGGCGCGCAGGACCCGTCGGTTTAGCCGCATCGCGAACGCTTCGGCCGTGGCCAACAGACGCCGTCCAAGGGATTTTAAATGGCTTGTTAGCACCTTGTAGATCACTCCGAAGGCCCCTGTGGCATCCACGTGCTGGTCTGCGTCCACCAGCTGCGCTGGAATGGAACAGCTTATACCCCTTTTTGACCCTTCCGTAAACATGCTGGAATGTGTTCCTGTAGTCGTTTTGGACAAACGCTGGCTCGTGCGACCAATATATTGCCCCACAGACTAATGAGTGGGCTGAGCTGGCAGTTTGTTATTGATCTCCCGGCAATACTCGAAAACAGTAACTTAGCGTTGGCTGCTAGAAAGCTGGTTGCTACAGATTGACTCGGGCGCCACCTTAGAAGTTTGCCTGGCCCATCCTCTTGGATTGGGATCCTAATGAATAAACCTTCCTCATATGCTGCTAACACTGAGGGCTTTGGCGGTCTGTGAGGCATGTTCTAAGCGATAAATTGACTGGGATACCCATTTTGTCGAAACAAACCCTCGGCAATCTTCAGCACCTCTTTGATCCAATCAGTAAAGCAGATCTTTTTCGCGCTTTGCGTCAAACAACGTACAAAAATAATGCAACATAAATATACAGGCATGACGAGAATTTATCGAAAACAAACCTAAGTTCGTCAATTTTTTGTGAAACCACTCAAGTCTACAAAACCGTCCTTCTAACTAATGTAGCTGCAATGGCATTGAGTTTAAATCCTACCACTTCTGCTGATTTTCACGGTTCGACTGCAGGTGAGTGCGAAACACACTTGTGCCCGTAAACACACAGTGCATGCCAGAATTCGTGCAACATGCCTACGTCTGCAAAAGATTGATACGTTTTGGCTAATCGGCACTGACTCGCGTTGTGATCCTGATTATCGTGTAGACGTTTCTGCACTTATATCAGTCATGATAGGATGTCGGCTCTTAAAATGGTTTCTTTCTGACCACTTACAAAACGCATGCACTGCACTGAACAAAGTATAACTCATTGTATTCGTTTGGTACAAAATAACGCCTTATATGTAGTTCATTCTTCAATAAAGGATATCCTTCGGTTTTGGAAAAAATTCCAAATATGAGCTTTTTTACAATTGTGAGGTATTTATTCATAAAGACCGTATCCGTAGATTTTTAATGGTGCCTACACTGTATAAAGCATGCTACACGCCTACTGCAACATTTAATGAGTACTGTGTGACTTATTTCTCAAACGTAGTTTTTCTCAAACAGGATGTCAACAGAGCGCAATTTAGAAGTCTTGAATTTAGCGGTCAGCAGGTTTCAAAATTATCGCCTATTGAGAAACACTTAAAAAACCAAAAGCAAACCTTTTTTAGATAAAAATATGATAAGAAATCGTAATTTATTACCAAATGAGTGCAACCAATAACCCTTCATGCAGGTTTTAGTATAATATTTTGAATTTATACAGGCAGTCAAAATAAATGAATAAAATGCATACTTTGTAAGTAGATACTTTTTACAGCTCATACGTTTTGTAAGTCGTCAAAAAGAAACCAGATAAATAGCAGACACCCTATCATGACTATAATAACTTCACAATATACTACACGGTAATCAGTAACAAAACTCGAGTCAATGCTTATTGGCGAAGGAGTTTCAATCTTTTGCATATGTTGGCCTGTTGTATGAACTCTGGCGCGTAATGCACGTAGTTTTAAAGAAGCATACGTCTCAGTTTTGTTTCCTCAGCTCATGCAGTCGCTAGTTCGCCAAATAAAGTTTGTTGGGTATTTGTCGTTAGGAGGTGAACCATGTTTTTACACGCCAGACGACTGTTTAACTCTATTCAGGGCCAAACATTTATTCAGTAAGGCCTGAACCACACATAGGAAGGAATGCAGCTCTCCCCACAGGACAGGGCATTTCTTAAAGTGGATGGCAGCAAAAAAGGAGAAGTGGAAAGGAATAGACAAGTGGAAAAACATATTCACACCAATAGATAGCTCCAGCTGGGTAAGCCTATCGCAAGGCTAGGAGTTTGACTCTTAAGAGCTACGTTCTTTTAGGTAAGATTCCTTTGGAGAAAGGAGAGAAGTCGTGGGATGGCAACCATGTTAGGAACAATATCTTGTGCATAAAGAGAGAGGAGGAAGTTACCTCTCGGTCTTACATGGCGTTTGACCATGAGGATAGTGTGAGAGCGCGGCGTCGTCGCGTCTGCCCGCTCGGGCCGGGTTGATGAGTGTGTTTTAGCTGCAATCATCCCGGGCGGCCGCCGAATGCTCTCTTTGTCTAGGCAGCCTTGATGGTGATTGGCTGGATCGCACGAGTTGGCCCCACCGGCATGGGTAGTAACCAAGAGATGGTCAGGGTGCCGGCAGTCATTGTAACCGCAGCGTTGGTGTGATGCATCTGCGATCACGGCTTTCAATATTGGCTCTCTCGCTCACTACAAGCCTGCCGGTGGTCGTGCTTAAAGGGCTGTGGTTCCTTGGTGGAGCCTAGATTCAGGAGGCTACGGTTAGGTGTAGAGTGTCAATCAAGCGCATTGTGTAGAAACTGCCACCTGTGTGTGGCCGAACGTGTAAATCTCCACCTCTACATGCTTCTCACCGCACCTGGGCATCCCTACGCCATCAATCACCCAACCGATTATTGTGCTAAAGTGCATCAAAACAGACACAGGTTAAGCACAAATACCAGCCCACTCCAGGACCTAATAAGCTGTGCCGACCAGCTATGAACGGTTTGTGGGCAGTTGAATGGTGCGCTTACGCAAGCAGTATATCCTGCGGCATCTCTCACGTGCCAAGAGGAATGTCTGCGTAAAGTGTGGGTTAATAATTACTAACACCTGGCTATACTTCGGAAAATTTGAAAAGGTTTGAGTTGAACCTGCTGAAGCTCGTGGTAGACATATGTGAAATCACGCTGAGTAACATCCGTGCTGATAGATATTTTGGTCCACTGAATCAGCCTTTAACATAAAGAGCTTTTAATTTAAAAAGCCAACAGTGACGGACCAATATCGAGAAGGTTTCCAATGCATGGGTCCGCCATTTATATCTTATAAATTAGTTAGTGCTGGCTTACGTGAAGAAAATGCACGGATAATGTAATCTCATGAAAATATGGCACGTACACCTAAGCGAAGCCCATAATTTGTTGCAGTTCTCATCTGGAAAATGTTGGCAAGTGGGTACAATTCAATTGCACCTACAAAAGTGTGGAAGATATTTTGGCACGTTCGCTTTCTGAGGGCATAAATTGAGATGATTAGCAGAAGCAGTCAGAGGATTCACTTCGAATTCGAAAAGTCAATATACAATGAGTAGGTCCACGGCTCTTCCTCTTATCCCATTTAAGACTTTAAAACAAACGGAATATTTGTCTGCTTTAGCACCCTTTTGATTTCCATCGCTGTTTATGGAGGGCAAGCATGCCAAACAGTAGCCGATAGCTGCGCGTGAGTCAGTTGAAATATTATGAACATTTACTTGGTTAATTCACCACAAGAAGGCATTATTGCAGACGTTAGAGTAACCATACAGAGCCAAGAGTGCTGCAATGTAGTTTAATGCGAGCTCCTTTTGACTGATGGCCTTTTTAATGATTTTTTAGTGAGAACGACTCAAGATGCTTATATTTAAAGTACAATCTCCAGGAAAATATTTGATGGGCAGATATTTCTTACGGGTTACTTTTTATAGGTAATTCTTTATTTTTCCAGCTTAATTTGAGTGTAGATTTCGTTTTTAATTTACTCAATTTACTTTATTTAAATGTTACTTCGTTGAGTTTTATTAGCGATGGACAGTTGCGTTATCACTTAATAATTAGAAAGAAACCTATAATTTCGAAAATACTTTATATTGGATATATGTGTTTTTTAAGTATCGCGCGCTTTTTTGCCAGACGTTAGGATATTTATATAATTTTGTTGTGGTAATGCCTTCGTTTATTCTCTCAAATATATAAATTACCTTTTCTTCGCCCGAAGTGCCCCACCCAAAACAAATCTTGGCACGCACGGTCCGTTAATTGAGAGGCCTGGTGTTTCTTCTTATGGAGCTGTTCTATATATATACAAAATCCTCTCAGTATTTGTTGTATTATCTAATTAACGAAGACACTTCCGAAATCTTCATTAACATACCTCCCTGGTTAACATTTAAGGTGCTCAAGCCCTCTAACCTCCATAAACCAAATAAACAATCACTGCTTTTACAGAGACAGATAGCATCATATGACTTATGTGGACAAATAGGAGTGTTGACAGAGTCAGAAATGACAGCGCGAATTTTAATATCTGCACTTTTTATTCTTTATACTTAAATATTATGAATCACAAAACAGTGTTAATCGGATATAGTGGTTTACGTTTCCGTTTTTATCTGTTGAATTCTTCTACACTCGGCCGACAGAAGGACTAGTCTAAATTCTAAGCATCTTTTTCGCAGACCTCATGACGCTGCGTATGACGACAGTGCTGGGTTCGCTACATCAGGTACTCATCTGGCTATCTTCATATTTCCCTGGAATTTTATTTGGGGTCCGAAGGTTGCAGTAATTAGGAGCTGCAGGATGGCGTCTGCAAAGTTTTTGTCCGGGTGGCAAGTTACCTTCGGAGAAAGTGGAAGTGTATATAACACTTCTGTTACTTGATATTCAAACACCTGTTTTCGGAACGGTACTATCGGGCTATACAGTTAGATTGATTATAAAGATATGTAAAGTGAACTGGATTTACAAGTGTTTGATGAGTTATTTTCTGCATCCTTTGTAGAATGGACCACAGACTGTGCTTACGGAGGTTCTGTTCCCACGATGGTCCTTTCTTAAATTGTTCGAACGAGACTTTGGAAATGTGTCATTGCGTCGAGGAGAAATGCCTTAAGTGCGGAGCTTGCACGTTCAAATTAAGTGAGTGCAAGCCTAAAAAGGTACCATGATTTCTTTCCTGCACGCTCGTCTACACCAGCCATTCCGCTGCCTTGTGTTTTGCGACATATGTCTTCTAGTCATGTACACCCACATCAGAAATAAAGTCAATTCTTGCTGATCATTGAACTGGTTGTCCTGCAAAACGCATGCCAATTCTGATTATGTTTAAATAGGAAGATATAGCACTAGCATATCGTCGCTGATTTGGAAAGAGGTAAAATGTATTGTTATGTCCTGTGGTGGTCCCATCTAGAGGGTAGATATGTCAGGTTGCTGTCATAGTCAGTAGGCATTTGTTGCATTATAGTAGTCATTATGATTTGCATAGAAAAGGAGGAATCCTTGGAGTATCAGAAACTTGTTAAGGCATTTGTAGACCTTTAGCAGCAATATGACTTTACCAAAATGACTACGGATTATGTTCAAACTTCAGTGGGCACATCTATTGGAGCGAGAGTGAGTAGAGACAAGCCTACGACCAAGAACAATCATCAGGAGTGATCACATGGTTGGTGAGAATAACATGTTTAAGGAAGTCAAGTTAAGCGAACGAACGTTTTCGATTAATTCATCATCAGGCAATACAGTAATATAAGGATGGTTAGAGTTAACGAAAGTTTTAGGCAAACCAATCAGAAGTAACAAGGGGGAGAGGTGAACTACTGATTGGTTTGCCTAAAACTTTCGTTAACTCTACCCTTCCTTATATAACTGTAGTGCCTGATGATGAATTAATCGAAAACGTTCGTTTGCTTAACTTGACTTCCTTAATGCTTTCATGTTTATTATCACTGAACTTAAATAACATGTTTGCCTTGTGAGCTATAAGGAGTTTGGCAAGTTGCCTGACTACATATACAAACCAAATCTAGCAATAAATGCCGTTTGCGGCAGACCTGTGTCGTGTATACGATTTTTAGTATTCTTTATATCACAGTGCAAAAAATGTCTGCAGCCGCCGTTCAGATAAAAAGCTTTCTCAATCCTAGCAGTCCTAGAACCATACAAACACTACTTGAAATGACGACTGCATCAAAATTAGCCAAAGCAAAAAACATAGCGCAAAGGAAGATTGTGCTTGACTAAATGGATGCGATAGTCCTAGCGATCGTATTGACAGAGCTGAAACATTATATTCGAGCGTCTTTTCATATTTTATTTGATTATTAAAAATAATGCAGTAATAAGAAGATTTGCAGAAGCAACACATGGTTATTTGCTCAAATTTCAGTTCAATCACAAACGAAGTCAACAAAGCATTTAGGCAAGGATATTGTGTGTACGTCCAGTGGCATCATGAAACACGTGTACTCATGGAATACGGGAACTTCTCCTTTAACAAAACAAATTTCACATACAAAAAGGCATTGCAAACTTCGGGTACTTGGAGACTTACTGATTTTTATTCTATAGGACTTTTGTGAAGATGTTGGTGAATACTGTGATAATTGGCTTGAAAGCTCGCACATAGCCAGAATGGCTGCGTTCTATCAAGTCAGTAAATGATTAATCAAATTAATTTGACCCACTTGTGAAAACGTCGGCGGTCACACAGGCATTTGATTCCACGACAGTAAGTAAAGGTAACTCACTTTTCAGATTGAGTCTAGAATGCTCACCAAGAGATGGGTTTTCAACCACATGTGAGTTTAAACGTCAGAGGCTACATTTTGCTGAAGTGGATTCGAATCCCATCGACGTCGTTTACCTTTAACACCTTGGTCAGCTAGCTTATTCTAAGCTGCAAAACCACCCTACTAGCTTATGTTATTACAACAGTATCCTTTGCAATTCTGTCATTTCTGTCTGTTCCGATGTGTCAACTGCAAGCTTCAGCAAGATAGGCTTGAGAATGTAAGCATTCGTGGTTTGAATTTAGCAGCAGCCTGAACTTAATCTACCTTGGTTAAATGTGACGTTTATTTCACCTTTAAGCACTCGCCTTAAATTAGCCTTACTTGCTATTTTATCTCTTTTCCCAATCTGATGGTTATCGAGCCTCCATTTTAGGTTTTGTCTTAAGGGGATTAAGAATGCGTTCAACAAACTAAATTTGCTTATTCCTCCCAGACAACTATCGAGTTCCACTCTAGGTCACGAGTTTGGTAAATGAAAGATCGATTCAACAATATGATCCAAAATTGCCCGATTCACAGGACCTTGCTAAAAATGGAAGACAGTAAAGCAAGGAGAGGGATAAGTTAAGTATCTAGTCTGCAAATGCACACACACCAACAGCAGCCTGGATTTCGGTGGGCATTTGCCAATCGCTGCATTATCCCCATGACATCCAGCCCGTCGGTCGCTCCACCTGGCGTCTCCCTTTGTGGAGCGAACGCTAGTCTGAGCGAATTGATGTGCGCCATTCCATATGATTGGCTTAAAAGGCCAATTAAGAGTTTCCTGAGTCAAGTCTTCAGAGGAGCGGACAGAAAATCTCGCCCGACGCATCGAAACATAGCTGTCACCTGCAGGTATCACTCCATGTCTGGAGTCATAGACCGTCCCTGCATCACTTCTTGCTTCTTTGTCTGCAGGTAGAGCAAAGCAGTTAAAGCAGTCCACGCAAAGGTGAAAGCCGACAATCGTACTGGCATTTCTATAACCAAAAGTACCTTTGGTAAGAGTTCGTCGTGGGGTCTTCGAAGGGGGGCTAACGTATTATAACCATCTACCGCCAACATGTCATGGCTACTGATAATATGTTAGTAGGTTGTTATAATACGTTATTTATAAACATGGTATACCTGCGTTTAATAAGGTTCCTAAACGCATTCAGGCTCACCGTTCTGATACACCTATCCGCTCTAAACACTCCCATTTACTTCCTTCTACCTATTGTTCTTCTTCCATGCGTACGAAGCATTGGTTTAAAACGCTAAGCATTTAATCACATTTGGGACTGCACCTCATATAAACAGCTTAAGCCAACACTTCTGCTTTTAACGTAAACTTTACTTGGTACCCCGAAGACAACGTTGGCGTCCGCTGATTCGGACACGTAGCTTCGTCTCGAAAAGGTTACCGCATCACTATCGTGGTGGTTGGTTTCCTAACGAAGAAGACAGGAATTAAAGCCTTGCAAGATGTGGAAGCACACGCAGTTGTCCAGGCCTGATTGCTGTGCTTGTGTCTGTACTTGAGTCACCCCTTACAAGATTCACTCTGACAGAGGGAGTTCATTCGAGGTCTCAAGCCTTTCAAATCAATGTTCGCATACTCATACTCCTACTTTTACTTGCATCCCACAGATTACTGATCAAGTGGAATGGACGGATAAACGATTTATCGGCTTACTGAAAGCCTTCGTGTAAACCGTTCTCAGGCCGCCATCCGCTAAGAACACTTCCCAGTACCTCCTGTTACCTGCTCTTTTTCGTCCAAACGTACGAAGCAAAGGTTAAAGTTTATTCTCTTCCAACCCAAAACTTTTCACTCATTCTTCTGAGGCCTAGTTTGAAGCTTCGCCGACCTTCGCCATCGCGAGCATATTAAGCAGGCGAGGTACATATTACTAAAAGAGAAGGTTACGGCCTTACAGGCCCTTACAGGGTTCATTCCGACAGGGGGGGGGGTTCAAACGAGTTCTCCAAGCTTCATTGTCTACGTACGCATCTGCGAATTTTAAACACCCGCACATCCACGTACCCCCCACGGCCTAATGGAAAAGGAGAACGGACACATAAAACAATACTTGGCTTGCTGAAAACCTTCGTGCTTCCCGTTCTCGGGCACCCATCCGCTACGAACACTGGCCATTACCTCTTATTAACTACTGTTTTTCATCAATCCGTACGAAACAAAGGTTACAGTCCAGTCTCCACCGAAACAAACCTTACCGTTTATACTTTCGAGACCTAGGCCAGAGCATCATTGACTTTATCTTCACCGAACAGTTTTAACTTCAACGGACGCATTCAACCATCGTTCAAAATCAACTATTTTCAATACTTGTTCTTCTATTTTTTCAATATTATTATTTACAGTTCCCCTGCAATAACTCGTCGCCGTTTTTTTCTACCGCTACAAGTCACCGAAATTGGTCCGTCGTTGGTGTCTTCAACCGCGGCTGCGGATAGCGAGAAACTTGCCTTCATTCCACCCATCCACTGGACAAACAAACACTACCTTTCCTGGTTTTCTGCCACAGTATTTACTTTCTTCTCTTTCCGCTTCGCCAGATATCTTGCGTTTCAGCCTTCCGTTCAACCTGCTGACCGTTCCTTTCTACTTGCGAATCGCAGTTTGGTGCTTTTCGTTGCCCCACCTAGAAAAAAAGGTTTTTCATTTGGGGACGTACCCGCACCTACTACGTAACATTCACCACACCGTTCACATTTTCCACAACTTAATATAATACTTCGGGTGCACGTAATACGGTTGGCTTCTCTAATTTACTATACTTTACAATGGGCTTTTGGCTTCTGACCACTGCACACCAAATATGAACGTCTGGCTTCCAACCGTCTCCATTATTCGGGCTACTGTAAATGGTTTACGTCGGCTGGCAGAATCCTTCTCAAGCCGCCACTGGTTACAGGTCCAAACGGTTCGGTTTTATGTGACCTTAAATTTGATATTCATATTCATGTTATTTTTCCACCAATAAGCTCTGTTCATTAAATTTACTCGGTTATTTCGCTTTATTGAACATTTTTACTCATTAGGCCAATCATTTAATGAAATGTTAGCTCAGTTAAACAAATTTAAGCGGCGTTAGAAATCTTTCTGCGCGCCGCCCTGTCCCCTGATGTGCTCCACCCTTACTATCTCCTTAAAACAGGTGCCCGTATTGGAGTAGGGTGCGCTTCGTTCACACTCAGGCGACACCACGGGTGATTCCTACGGTACCTTTTACGTTTGCGACAGCCTGAGTGGCGGGCATTTGTTTCTTGATACTGGTGCTCAACTGAGTGTCATTCCTCTGTTTTCGGCCAACCATCAGTGCCTCAATCCTTGCCACCTCCTTCAGGTCATCGGGCATCGACCTACAAGGTCTCTTCCTTTGCGTATTTGTTTGTTGCGGACGAGCCCTGTGTCACAATTGATGCCGACTTTCTCGCCACTTTCGAACTTACAGTCAACTGTCGTCACTCCACTATGCGAAACCGGACCACTCAACTATCTGTGTGAGGCATGCGTTCATTTGAAATGCCCCCCAAGCTCATAGTCCTGGAGCCTGATACAGACAGCTCAGTTTGCAGGCTTTTCTACAAGCTCCTCAGTGCTTTCAGTCGAGCAGATATTTTTCGCACTTTGCGTCAAACAAAGTACTACATTAACGCAAAATAAATTGAAAGACCTGACGTGTATTTTCAAAAACAACCGTGTGTTTGCTCAATACTTTTTTTGAAATCACTCAAGTCTACAAAATTGCCCTACTGACTAATGAAACTGCAACCGCATTGACTTGAACTCTGTCACTTCTGTCAATTTCGGCGCTTCGAATGTAGGCTAGGGCGAAATAGGCTCGTGTCCGTAAACTTTCGGGGTTTTTAAAGTAGCAAAACTGTCATTTTTGTTTGCTTTGTTCATGAGGAGTTTTTCACTTTCATGTGGTCGCCCTTAACTAGCACCTCTAGCTAATACATTGACGTTGCCCATTCTGAGGGTTGTTGAGTATAAAACTGCACTTTTGGTTTGTGCCGTTCGGAGATTTAGCATGCCAGAAGACTTCCCAAATCCATTCTGGGTCACGATTTTGTTTATTGAAATACTGAATCGCCGTGGAAAGGAATGCAGCTCTCTCCACAGGACCTTTTTCAAAGTGTATGTCAGCGAATTAACGTGAAGGGGAATATAATAGCAAAGTGGAAAAACATATTCACACCAATATATAACTTCACCTGGCCGATGGGCATGCTTAGAGGGCGGTGGCATTCTGGTAGAGCCTAGATTTGTAAGGCTACGGATGAGGGTTGTCTCTCAGTTAAGGGCGTTGTGTAGAACCTGCCAGCTGCATGAGGCTAGACGTGTAACTTTCCACCTCTGCACTTTATTCCCCCCGCGGGTGGGTATCCCTAGGCCACCAATCATCCAATCACTTATCTCATAGATTTGCCTGAAAACAGAGACCCCTTAAGCATAAACATTAGCCAGCTCTGAGATTTACTGAGGTTGCGCCGACCAGCTATGAACGGCGAGTGAACCTCTGTTCCGTTACGGTTGAGGCAATTGGTTAGATGATATGGGATTCACTTTAAGCAGTGGGCGTAGTCTACGGTTCACAATTCCTCATATTGGAAAATCGCAATGTATATCCTTTAGTCTTTTGGGCCTAGAATGTAGACAAATGCGTGTGTAGGTTGAATGGTACGCCTTCGCAAGCAGGATACCCTGCGGCATCTGTCACGTGCAAATCGTCCCAAGAGGAATGCCCGTCTTGTATATTGTGGATTAATGATAACTTACACCTGGGTATACAAGGTTCAGCTTCAGTATACTTAAGCTCGTATCTGACATCATCGAAATGGACGATCTAACTCGCATTTATACGATCGTACAATTATGATACGTTAAAGGGATCTCAATTATGCAAAAGAAAGTACTTGAGCGTAATTTAAACTAAACAAAATATTCTCAGAAATGGTATGTCATCCGTTCACGATGTTGAGTTCCGTTCGTGCTGATAGAGATAATCGTCTACTACATCAGCCTTCAACTTGATACGCTTCCGATCCCAAAAGTGTACAAGGACGGATCACTTTCGAGAAGGTTTCCAATGCATGGTTCCGCTATTTCTATCTGAAAAATCCTACAGTATTGGCTTAATTTAAAAACAAATACCAAGAATGTCATCTTATTACACAGAAACCGCTGATGCCTTAGCGGAGCCCATAATTTGTTGCAATTCTGATCTAGAGAATGTGAACAAGCAGGTACAATTGAATTGCAGTTAGTACATGTGCATCAACTTTTGAAACTTTCGCGTTCTAGCTGCATAAATTGAGGCGGAGAGGAGGATTCAGAGTATGCACTTCCGATTTGCAAAGTTCAAGTGCTATGAGTAGGTCCACGGTTTTTCCTCTAATCACATTTTAGACTTTAAAACAAACGGGATATCTGTCTGCTTTGGTGCCCTTTTGATTTCCATCGCTGTTTATGGAGGGCAAGCATGCCAAACAGTAGCCGATAGCTGCGCGTGAGTCAGTTAAAATATTATATATATTTAATTGTTTGATTCACCACAAAAATGCACTATTGCAGACGTTAGAGTAACCATACAGAGCCAAGAGTGCTGCAACACACTTTAATCCAAGCTTATTTGGACGGAAGACCTTGAACTGGTTTTTAGTGAAAACGATTCAAAGTGCTTACATTTAAAGTACAATTTCCAGGGAAATATTTGATGGGCAGATATTCCTTATATGTATCAGTGTGTAGGTAATCCTCTATTTTTCCATTTTAATTTTAGTGTAGGTTACTTCTATTTTCGAAAGCTTAGTGTACTTAAATTCAACTTCGTTGATTTTTCTTAGCGATATGCAATTGCATTTCCGCTTAATATCTAGGACCAAGCCTATGTTTTATAGTTTGACTTTAATTTGAAAAATATTTTGGATTTATTTTATTTGTCCTTTTAAGTGTCATGCACTTTTGTTGCATGAAATTAAGTTATTTAAATAGTTGTGTTTGTTACTTTCTTCTTTTATACTCTCACATGTGTCAATTACATTTTCCTCCGCCGGATATGTCCGAAACAAAATAATTCCTGGTACCACCAGTCCCGCAAGCGAGAAGCGTGATGTTCAATATATAGTAAAATGTCCTCATATTCTTTGCATACTGTCGTAAACGAGGCCACTTTCTATATCTGCCTTAACATAAATCTCCGGTTAACATTTTTAGGTGCTCAAGCCCTCTAACTCTCATAAACCAAACATAAACCATGATAGCTTTGACAGAGCAAGTAGTATATTTCGGCCCATATCGACAACCTAGGAGTGTCAAAAGAGCCAGAAATGAAACCCCGAATTTTAAAATCAGCCATTTCTTATGTTTCCAACTGCTAAATAAGACACCACAAGACAGTTTTAAAGCTGATGCCGTATTGAAAAGCAGCCCATTTTATTTTTAGGACGGCAGCAAATTTATCGGTCTGATCTCACTTCTCTTATTTTTTTCCTGATCTTTTAAATGCCTTCTTGACTCAGACGCGTTATGCTTACTACTGAGTGGTTGATGCAGCATTGGTAACCAAATCGTTGGATGCCGTCGTGCACTCAAATGGGTGAAGCTGTTTCTAGGTTGTCCATCTGCACCCCAATATCTGACCTAGGAGGACGATGGTCAAAAATGGTTTACTAAATCATAGGCGTCAGCTTACAAAAATCTCCTCCTAAAACCTACTTAAGTCATAGCAAGCAATATCAGCTTATGAAACGGAACATGGAGTCTGTCAAACCCTTTAGTGTCAACCGCACATATCGGTTTATATTTATGTTTCCGTCGGTTGAATTCTTCCACACCCGGACGTCAGTAGGACAACTCAAAATCCTAAATATCGTTTTCGCAGACCTCTTGGTTCTGAATGAGATGACTGTGCTGTGTTCGCTATATCAGTTACTACTCCAGCGATTTTCCCCTTTCTTCGTAACTATATTTGAGGTCTGAAGGTTGCATTGAATAGAAGCTGCCCAGTTGGCGACTGTGAAGTGTTTGTCCGGTTAGAAACTTACGTTTCGGAGAAAGCGGGAGTGAAAATATTACTTATGTTTCTCGATAACCAAATACCTGTCTTAAAAGGGTGCCATCAGACTAAACAGTTAATTTGATAATCAAGATATGAAGACTGACCTAGGTTTTTACGGTTCTAATGATTTAATTTCTTCATCCTTCCTAGAATTGACCGCAACATGTGCTTACGGAGGTTCTGTTCCAGGAAGGGTGGTTACCAAATTTGTTCTGACGAAGCTGTGGAAACGTGCCTTTGCGTGGAGGAGAAATGCCTAAAATGCGGAGCTTGCTCGTTCAAAATAGATGATTGCAAGCCTAAAAAAGTACCATGATTTCTTTACTGCATTCTCGTCTACACCAGCCACTTCACTACCTTGTGTATTGGGACATATATCTTCCAGTCATGTACACTCACTTAATGAATAAAGTCAATTCTTGCTGATCATTGTTGAACTAGTTGTCCTGAACAACGCATGCTAATTCTGATTATGTTTAATTAGGAAGATCAAGCACTAGCATATCGTCGCTGATTTGGAACGAGGTAAAATGTATTGTCATGTCCTGTGGTGGTCCCACCTAGAGGGTAGATATGTCAGGTTGCTGTCAAATTCAGTAAGCATTTGTTGCATTATAGTAGTCACTATGTATTTGCATAGAAATGAAGGAATCCTTGAAATTTGAGAAAGGTGCTCAGACCTTTGTATACATTTACCACAATGTGAACTTGGGCAAAATGACCAGAATTGTTGTTCACACCTCGGTGGGGACGTCAAAGGATTGAAAGGGACCAGAAACAAACCGACAGTCAAGCGAGTGAACAAGTAGGTAGCATTCGTTAATGAACGTTCACCCGACCGCTAACGGAACTCATCTGTTCCGGTCTACCTAGGGCAGGAGTTGGCAACCTTTTTAACTCAGAGAGCCGAGAAAGCAAACATATGGATAGATACTTCAGAAAGATCCATATAGCATATTTTAAAATGAAATTCTATTAAATGCGAGTTTAATAAGCCTCTGAATTTATTCTTTTAAATATTTTTCTTATAATACTCAGTGTTACTGTGACTTCTGTTGTTGCATGGATTTGCTTATGGTTTTATGGTCTGGTTGGTAGTTTGTGAGGTTACGGTGGACTTCATGTACCTAAGATGTGAGGATGCTTGCTCACATGCATACGTAGGTCCACACAGGGTAAATACAAGAATACTCACACGCTGCAGTGTGTGGTATGTGACGGGAGCCTGTTCGAAGTTTTGATTATCAGCTGGGTTTTTTTAGTTTCTGTCTACATGTGCTTACTTGCGAACTCCGCCTTATGTCGTGCGGTACTTTCCAAACTTGACATGAATTCATTCACCCACATGTCTGAGACCTTAAGTTCAGCCAAATCTTTTTTAAAATCTCTTACGGAGAGACCAGGAATATAACGTAGGGCGGCTGTGTTCAGTGAACACTCGGTTGGATGGGTCAAGAACTTAAAAAGACAAGCGTGCTCTCGAAATTCTCTAAAGCGTGCTTATAACGACTGCAGGAAACTAGACGTGACGCCAACTAGCTGGTAGACTCATTTACTGTGCATGCATTTGTATATTGTCTTATATTTTCAAAATATAATAATCGATCTGTTTCACGATTCATGATAAAGAGTTCAAGCTTGTTTTCAAAAGCAAACACGGATTGTTGAAGGGATAAAACTGTATTTCCATTGCCTTGGTTCAAATGTTTGGTCATAGCCACGAGATAATAAAAATGAGGAGCCACTCAGTTTTGGCTAGCTCAGGATGCTCAACGCCCTCCATTTCAAGAAACGTCCGGATTTTGTTCAGGCAAGCTGCAAAACGGCTAAGCACCTTCGCTTTTGACAACCGACATACATTGGTGTGCACAATCAGACCATGATAGTTATTTCCACCTTCATACAGCAGTGTTTTAAACTGACGATCACTTGAGGCTCGAACAACAATACATTTAATCAAACGGATGACCAGCGACATCACTTGGCCACGCTGCCCATCGCATATCTGAGCACAAAGAGCTTCCTGGAGTAGAATGCGATGGAAACGTATAGTAGGTTTATTTTTATGTTTACAACCAAGCGCCAAAAATATCTTTTGTTTTTCTTCACCATTTACGGAGCAGTATCAGTACACACTAGGTTTATCCACAGGTTTTTTTCTAAAGCGAAATCCATGAAAGATTTGAATAAATCCTCACCTCTTGTGGACCCTTTTATTGGCAGAACCGCAATACTTTCTTCGTGCAGTGTATCAACAGCAGCATATCTTGCAATCACAATGAACTGTAGCAAATGGCTTACGTCTGTTCACTCATCCAAAGCCAGAGAAAAGAACTGCGCCACATTTATGTCTGTCAGTTGCGTTTCCTCCACGTGGGTTGCCAGCATGATGGTATGCTCATAAACAATTATTGTTGACAAAGGTATGTCTTGTATCAGATTAATTCTCTTGTCTTTGTTCCAAGATCATCAAAAAGTGCCTTGGCTGCATCCAGCATGAGAGTTTTAAAAAACTCGCCATCTGTGAATGGTTTTGAGTTCCCAACTATTGCTTAAGATTTAGCAAACCTCGCGTAGTTATAGTCACCTTACTCTGTGCATACGCGGAGTTGCTTCAGGTAGGTTTGCATCCTGCTCATTAGCTCGTGGCATTCTTACGTTCGGCTATCCCCCGCAGAATGTTTTGATGCAAAGTTATCATGGTGTGCGTTGAAGTGGGACTTTACATTCGACCGTTTCATCGATGTAATCTTGTCACTGCTAATAAGACACACTGCATAATCTGCTCTCTGCACAAAGGCGAATCCTTTAGCCCATTCATACTGAAATTTACGATACTCCTCATCTTCTTTCCATTTCGCCAGATGCCTTGTGGCAGAGGTTAACTTTGGGCAAATGAGAGTGAGTGTAGAGTTTAAAGATGTGCTATCCGTCTGCTGAACGAAAACAGTCGGATGTTAGGATCGATTTATTAGTCAACAAGGCAAGTGTTCGCGAATGGACTGTTTCCTCCGGCTGGGAGACATAAATACGAGGCACTATATGTAACAACGCCAGCTTGATTATGCGCATATAGATAGCGTTGTCTAGCAGCGTGATCAGTACCAAACTGATTTCAAGTCAGCGGACAGTCGTGCTTTAGTAGAGCGTCTGTTATTTAACGAGCTTGTCGCCGCTGTTGGGACGCAGGAAAAAGTTGAAGCAATTGTTGTCGGTAAGTCGGAAAGGGACCAGCCAGGCCAAACCTAGAGGTGCCGAAACCCCAGAGATTAGTCGAGATTAAATTGATCCTAATACGCGTCTCGGTGGCGGCACGTCATTGGAGGTGGACGGGCACAATGCGTGCCCCCCCTTCCTTCTCCAAGACTGGCTGCCCCAAAAAAATGCGTTGCCACCAGCAACTGTTCCAATACTCTCTTGCACTGACACCCCCTTCCCCCGAGGCTTGACCTCGCAGCTGCCTGTAGGAAACCGGTACCAGCTGCGCAAAAGTCACTTTCCCTACATTTTCTGGTGGCCCCCGAATCACCGCCCTGGCGACCACAGTGTATAAAGTCACGCACACACGCGAGTCCAAATACCTAAAGGCTATTTGATTATCCACCCCTTGGCCGATGCAGCAATGGTCTCTGCAGACGACATACCCTCGAGCAATTGCAAGACATTAATAACCGAACACATTAATCGGCTCCACGATCCTACTCAATCAGCTCTCACCGCTGTCTCGAGCTCTTTCAGGTCTGGCTGGCCGCAATCAACACTAGCCCTGGCTTCGCCGGTGGCCACTTCCACCTAGGACAGCATTTGGGTTTTCTGTACACAATAAATGACTCCTTCTGGTAATTTGAGTCTTTTAACCTCCAACCTAGGATTTGGCCTGATTATTAAAGTGATCCGAGTACAACCCACTACTAAGAACCATAAAGAGTAACCAAAATCAAAAAATCTGAAGTTTCTGAGAGATTCATATATGGCTCGCGAGCCATAGGTTGCCGATTCCCAGCTTCAACTTATTAGGCTTCGTCAGCCAGTCATACCCAGAACCAAATGGCATCCCACCCTAGCATCGAACTCGCGACCTGTGCGATACGAGTCAAACGCCCTGACTCTTGAAACACGCGCTTTATTTTTTTTGGGCATTCCAGTCTCCTGTGTCTTTGCCCGTACTAGTAGCGCCTGCAAGTGGCATCCTTGTGTTGTGAGGTAGAAGGATTTTTACGACATGCCTTGCTACATGTACTGAGAAGATAAAGAATTAAAGGCTAATTGCGGCAGACCTGTCTCCTATATATGATTTTAAGTTTTATATACTTCGTCATGTGAAACCTGACTGCAGCCCCCAGTTCGATAAAAAACGTTATCAATCCTAGCATGTATGCAAACCTGAAAGACTAGTTGACAAGACGAATAGATCAAACGTATTCAAAGCACAAAAACATAGGGCGAAATAATATTGTGCTTGATTGAAAAAATGTGAAAGTCCCAGCGATCGTGTTGATAGAGCTGCAGCACATAACTCGAGCCTCTGGTCATATTTTACTCGATCACTAAGAAGAATGCACCGCCGCAGTAATAAGAAGCTTCGCAGAAGCAACTGGTGGATTATTCTGCAAATATTCTCATGTTTATTTTGGAAAGTCAGTTTTAGCAAACATGTTTTCGGCAAATTTTCATCAGGCCAGTAACTTTGCAAATCAGTTAATGTTTAAACCTTAGAAGAATCAGTCATTGTGTGACGCGGCTGCCAATTGGCTACTGTAGACTATGTCTGTCTGCACTAGTATGCGAGATCGGTGTGTTAGGTTAGGTTGTGGGCTTTGGTCAGGGTTCAGGGGCATAGAGTGCTGCGTGTCATTTGTATGGAGCGGGCGACTGTCACTAGTGGTTAGGGGTAATGTGCGATAGTCACCTGGTGTGGGTTTCAGCCACGGAAGGGAAAGGGCTTGCGTTAGCGTTTGCTGACAACACAGCACTGCATTTGTTTGCCGTAAATGCACTGCTTTCGCTGTTGCAAGCACACATTGGAATGAACCTCTGGAGAAGCTGTTTGGTGTCTGGTATGCAACCTGATAATCTTCATTATTATCGACTTCGTTATTTATATCAAAAAGTAATTGGAATGCGGACACCCCAAGATATCAAATTATGAGAAAAAGCGCTTCTATGTAAAAATCAGCCTTTTTTGTGTACATTTTCAAGGCAGGCTCCCCCAATCGTTGATTTCTGGATGCAGTGCACTCAAACGAGGCATGCATCAACAAGCATATCGAGTTGGGCGCCAAATATTGTCACCTCAAAATCAAATTCAATGCACGCCACCAACTACAGCAGAATGACGAAAGCCACGTAACGCCTAATAGCGCAGACTGAAATTCCACGTCAGAAAAATATTGATTTTTCTGAACGTTTAAAATATCGATAATGTGTGTGAGGATAGAGCTCGTGATTTATTTACTTCCACTTTAACCTAGCCAGGCTGGTACGTGTTCACTTATTCTCGTTTCCAGATGTCTCTTCGGCCAATGTATCCTACTCCACAGAAACACATGAAGTGGCCTTATGGAATTATGGATGATTTCTCCAATGTAATTCCAGTAACCAACGGAATCAGAGAAGAACCTGAACAAGGATACAACGTGTGCGTCCACAGAGAAATTTAAGCACAAGTAAACATGTAATACGAAAAAAAATCTCCTTTAACAAAGCATTTTACCGATACAAAAATTCATTTGGAACTTCAGGAAGTCAGATTCTAAAAAAACGTATACGGTTGTGCAGTCCCTCTTTAAAGGAAGAAGGCTTTTGCCTTTGCGCTCTTTATTCGTACCCGAAAATCGCAAGACAGTTCAACTTTAACAATAGTACATAAGATTAATTAAAGGTTACAGGGGCGATATGTGTGGGCCGCCGTCCAAATATCTGGTAAGCTGAACTCGCCATCCTCTAAGGATTGGATCAAGTATGCTGCGAACCACCTGGTATGCCTACGGAAGTTTAATCGGACGTCATCTCCAATTCCGCCCATGCCCTCTGTCCCTGAGTCTAATCTTGGGAGAGGCTTGGCGACAAGCGTGCTAGCTCTCCGGGGACGAACATCTACGGCATCCAGTGCGAGAGTCGCGATGAGGTCGTGAGCATTAACCAACCCAAACCTACTGACCCTAACCCTTTGCCGAACAAGCTCTCTGGTCTACCACCCCCTGTTTCCCCTCCGCCCCGACCCGCTATCCCACCGTCACAATTATAGCCTCTTCCCTCCAGTCTGCAACCTGCTCCTGTAACCTCTCACTTCACCCGACTGCAGCCTTCTCCAACAGAACACACAGACTCCTTCTACGCCGTCTATTTACAGCGTGTAGTCTGGACATAATTCCCATCTTTCTGATACTGTTTTACTCACATATTTAAGGTATAAATCGTTACTTTGGCGTCGCTACAATGCACCTTCACGTTTGCCCGGGAGTACTGTGGTAGCCTGCATTCAGGACTGCTGTGCTGACTCATCCACACTTGGCTCGTCGACCCTTTAGGTACCGGCGCGTCTTTTTCAAGCGGTGCGGTAAGCCCGTGATGTTCTGTGTGACCTACCCCCCGTCCCCTCCCCCCCCCAACCTTTCGGCGACCGCTTTCTGAGATGCGCGTTAGTTTCGAGCCAATCGCTGCGCGTCGTTTCACGTGATTTACTGAACAGGCCGTTTGGTATGGTAAGTTACAACGTCAACTTATACTACTAATACCTGTCAGTTGGCAACACGTGTATATTTCACAGAGGTTGACGATTTTCAACTCAAATATACACTTCTAATTTCAGTCTATGCCTTTACATCTCAAACATGCTGATATATATCGCAAACAGAAATCGATTTCTCAGGAGATAAAAAAGCTGAACATTAAAGGAATTACAGTGGGGGAGGGCTGTGCGAGAGCCGGAAGAGTTAATTTGGACTTACAAACACAAAAAGGAGTTAAGAGATAACAGCAGCAACGACAAACTGGGCGTCCAAACTTGTTTTCTATGTCTAGAAATATGAGGAAAGCAATATCTGGATTTTATTTATGCCTTACACTAATAGAATGAATTTTAAGGGCTACTGCTCCACGTTAAGCAAGCCTGCGAGTTAGAGAGCAGGAACCCTCTACTCAGCGAATTTATCCGATAAAACTACGCCTAGGCAATGCTTTGCTTGACCAAGTAAAGTTAACGTCCGAATACTCATTAGGAACTTCGGCTTGTCCTTCACTCACGTACGATAACAGATGAGTGTTAATAAAAAATTAACACTTAAAACAATTAAGCAAACCCGCCAAATTTACAGACTTCAAAATCAATTGATTCATACTTTCCATATGACTTATTTGAAGATATTTGTGAACAGTATGGTGGTCAACCCGTAGAAGACGCAAAAGCAGGCGTGGCTGCATTTTATCAAGACAGTGAATGCCGACGTAAATTAATTTACCCATCACCAGCAGGATTTCATCAGAGTTTGCTCCTCCTTAAACCATACTTGTTTATACATATTGGTAAAGTCAGTGAATCATTAGTGAAATTAGTTTGGCCCGGTTGTAAAAATTGTAACTGCCCCACAGGAACTAGAACACAGGACAGTCACTTAAGTAAAGACAAACTGAATTTGGAGCGCTCACCGGGCTGTGTGTGTCGAAACCCATAGGAGTTTAAATAAAAAAGCCTCCCCATTGTTGTAGGGGATTTAACTCTCACCGACATCGTTGAGCTATTTACGACTAGGTCAGCTACCTTATTTAAACGGCCCCACTGACTAATGAAATGGCAGTGGAGTCTATTCCGACGCTTCACCCGCAGGCTAACTCGAAATAAGCTTGTAACCGTAAGACGTAGTTAAAAAAGAAGTTTTTTTACCTCTAAACAGTCACTTTAAATAAGCATCACATGCTAGCACATCTCGTTTTCAAAGCTGATGCTTATCAGGCCTGCAAGCCTGGTTTTTATTTTTGCCGTTAGGAGATTAAGACTGCTATCACAAAATAAAGCTTCTACTCTATCCTAGACGGCTGCTGAAAAGTAAAAGTGAACGATCGACCTGCCATAGGATCCCATGTCACTTTCTACACGGGGCTTTCTAAAAGTTAAACAAGAAGAGGGATAAGATTACTACCAAGTATGGAAACACACATACGCTTTCTAAGGCACATTTTTTTGTTCGAACCAATTAAAGCGCGCTCTTTAACCTGATTGGCTGCACAAGCCACCACTCAACTGGCCTGAGGGCGCAGCGGTTTCGATCGTCTGGCAGCGCTATTTGAAAAATTCCTTTCGCGCTGAAAAAAGCTGTCGTTTTTTTAGGGTTGGGGGCCTTCTTCTTGTCAACACAGCCGCCTTTGACAATTTTTTTATCTCTACAAGCTGTTTCACCGAAAATTGGCATCCTTACAATCAAAATTTTCTTAAATCCATCGACCAACCTGCAGCTCATCTTTTTGCAGTGGGCAAACATAGAGCTCAGTTGAGTACAATCACTACTCGCTGACTGGCGCTGATCCACTAGCAGGTCGTGTTTTAACTTATATGGAGGCAGAAGTTAAGGGAGCACACTTCTGTAGTGAACATCAATAATGATTCCGATACTATTGCTTTTGCTAAACTGCATATTAGTGATACGTCAGAGTTAAATTTGTGTTACTACCATCGCTATTTGTGTAAGTAAAACGTGACGCTGATTTAAAGTCAACGCAGGGTCTCATATCCCAATGATCTTATCAAGATGTATACTTAGGGGTTTATGCTCTCCCGAGTAAAGATATGTTTGAGGCATGAGCACATCAGTTCTTTCCATGATCTCTATACCCCTTCGTCTATTCGCTAAAACTGCCTCAATTTTTCCTAAATATGGACTGGGAAGACCAGGATACTACAGATACGAGTAGTGTGTCAATTATAGAAATGCTAATTTAAGTAATCATATTTGCTAAGAACAGTACAGAGTATACTATAACATCGGTTGTATGTGTATGTAGGATGGTTGTTTCTGTGCTTGGTTGCGAAGTTGTCTTGACTGACAATTAAGGAATACAAATAGGAAATTAACTGGGTCACCAGTGAAAATGAAGGTCAAAATTGATCCTTCAAGGACCCAGCCGTAATTAATAAGAATAAAAATGGTGTAGATATCGTTGAAAATGACGATAAATCTGGGTACTGTTGTTGCATTTCGCCTTGGAACTCACTAGAGAAACCAAGCTTCAGTTTTACAATGTCAACAGTGCCGTTCTAAACGTAGACGATTGTGTCCAATTGGTCACCAGAGGGCCTGCCTGTCTCCCACTGGTAATCATTTGCACTAAAATCATCGCGTGTACATATCTGGTTATTTAAATAAACTCTAATGGACCCTTAAATTACCTGTCACCCCCTGAAACTTGAAAACTGACCTCAAATCCAGTTTGCCACTGCACTTACCGCGTTGTCTATTATGCCACGAGTGGACATGTCATCCGCAGCAAACATAGTATCCTGTACCGTGAGAGTGGTGGCCACGATAGAGGAAAAAGGGATTTAATTATTATAATGGATGCTTCTGTGTGCAGCAACCACTGAATAACAGGCACGCCCATGCTAAGTTCGATAATTAGGTTACCAAACCTCAGTTTAAGGAATTCTAATTAAGAAAGGAAGGGTCTTTTTAAAGATAGGATAAACTTGGCGGAAAGTTCTTTGCAAATAACTCGAAGAGAAAAGTGACCAAAGGATAGGCCATCTAAAAACTGACCAATAAATGCAACCCCTTCTCGTTTGCCGAAGACAGGTTTAATCTTTAGTGGTGAAACAGACCAGCAGATCAGATTGACGCTGATAGGTTTACTAAAATTCACAAAACTCGTCCTAAAAAAAGTTGGAAAATATCGTTTTTAGCCGATACGTAGACAAAACTTTGATTATAAAAATGGCGACTTAAACAAGACAGGAGCTCAACTGCCATAGCAAACACTCAATGTATTAGCGGGCTCAGTAGTTTCTGTACCTAGTATGCAGATGTGCCAGGTGGCAGACACATCCAAAATGAATGTTCCTTGGAGAAAGCATTGTGCATTTGCGTTAGGTGCTAAATGGAGAGAAGGGCTCCTTGGAATATCATATATATTTCGTCATGCAATTTTATACTAATGAAAACAATGCGACCTTTAACAAAATGATTGTGGGAATTTGTTCACACATCAAAAGAAATAGAGCGGAGACGAAACTACGGTGAAGAACAATCATCACGTTTGAGAAAATGGTTGCTGAGAGATTTGATGTAGAAAGTAGCCTGCTTTGATTGTGAGAGAGAAAAGTGTTATTTGCGTAATGCCTGGCTACATGTTTTAAGAGGACTTCAAAGTGCAACATATTATCGCCATGCTAACATCCAGAATATTCCAGATGTCATCAGTAGCCTTGCATGTATACCATGCTGGCTGGCTACCAGGTCACCACGTGAAAAATTATGGAAAACTCCCATTAGGCCGGCAAAAGGCTCAATCCTAGCATTTCTGCCAACAATAAAAACTACTTAAAATGATCACTGTATCAAACATCGTACAAACTGCAGAAGTATAAGACAAATATGCTTGCATTACAAATACGTATATTTTGGGGGGTTTTCAATCTTTCATGCTACATATCATATATTGGGAATATTTTCCTAAATGCAAAGAAAAAATGCGATATTCATGCAGATCCTACTGATAGAACTATAACCCCTTTTGACAGTTTGCCGGGCGAATAAAAACTGCACCATCGCAGTAATCGAACGCTCCACAGAATCACACAGATACGCGTTATGCAGTGTTAATTTAATTTTTGGAAAGGTACATCACCATTTTCACATTTGCGAACGGAACTGAATCGAACGACATTCAGTGAATAAACAGGGTTATAATATGCAAGTCCGCTGGAATAGAAGGGTCCACCGACTAAGTTAGCACGCGAAAGGTGAGGTTACAGTTTTGCACGCTAGGCCAGCAAGAATGCCCGAGGTCCAGCTTCTGCGGAAACTGTCCACGATAAATGGATATTCTTGCGTATTCGTCAAAAAATTCAGGCGAGAAGCCAAACGAAGGAAACTGACGGAGCAGACAGAACCAACACGGTGGCGGACAGTACTTTAGTATTGCTGATATATCCGAATAATTCCCTCGAGTGGTCCGTAAGGTTAGAACAGTGTTGTCCATAGCCCAGAAGCGACAACAGGCAAGCTAGTCATGCAGCTTTACGAGCCAATACGCGTTAGCGAAAACTGCGGTCTCATTTACCGCATTGATTACTTTTGTGGTCAAGTCAATTATGTTGGTGAAACCGTAAAACAGAAAAATAAGCTTTATTTGGCAGCCCCCTAACGGCTCCACACCAGGACATGTCTTGGACTTCGAACACCTACAAATCCTGACTGAGTCGGATGACTGAATCTCACACCTGCTGCGAGAAACTTGGCATTAGCACACGGATTTTTTTATTTGGCATATAAAGCTCGCTGCTGCCTATCTTGCTTTGCACGAGTAGATCGATGACAGCGCTCACAGTCACTCCAGATGGAGCTGAGCTACATATGCACTGCATAGTATTTTTTTAGAACTTCGAAATGGGCTTGCGTGAGAGAACAATGCTTCGGGAACATAAAATAATGGTCCAGCAGAACGCTGATGCGACATTTTGACATTCCTGAATCAAACAATTCTATATGCTCCTAGGCAAGCAAATCAACCAAAGCCTGACCAAATTCACGTCGCATGGCGAGTCTCGTAACACAGGTGGTAGAGAGTTGGCTGCCAAAAAGTCTTGCCTGCTGTGTGGGGTAGACTGCCACAAATGGCAAATTTTTTTCTCAGGTGGATCAATCAAAAAAAATATATATGCATGCAAAAGTCATGACTAGAATTAATTTTATAGTTAAGTAAACATTGGGTCATGTTATTTTATCCTCTGTGTAGATTGGATCCTGCGAGAGCCTTTATTTGGGAAATTCGCCCATTTTAGTTACGTTAATTTAGAGTAATTTGCATTAATCATGGTTAATTTGGGCACATTCTCATAGCGCATAATTTTCCTATGCTATTAACTACGATAGAACCAAACACTTCTACAACTGTGCAGCATTTTAGAAGAGAGCTCCAGAATAAGTACAAAAAGTACAAAACACATTTCTTCGAGAACTGGAAAATTTGTTCGGTATCGTTCAGATGCAAGTGTGGCCACGTTCAGAACAAAGCAAAGATTTGCTTTTTTATAAATTATGCCTGGCTAACCTGCGAATTTTTTTTGCTCACAAAATGCATTTACAAAAACTTTTGGTCGCAATTTGTTTGACCGCGTCACCTAGATGGCGAATAAGCAGTGTGAATTGTGTTGACACAATTCAGTAATGTGAACCACTGAATGGTTGATGTTGAGCTTAACAGAAGTTTGTAGTCCCAGGGTGCCTGTTTACGGGGAAACATTGCGTACAGGCTGAGGGTTATTTGACGTGCCTGGTGCAGGTTTTGGTTGCCATGCGCGGTCCTTAACCAGCACTCAAGCATCCCGCTATGTACATCGACTCTTACAGCAATCATAAACCATTTGCAAAAACGCAAAGCGAGATATGGCACGTCTACAAAACAACATGGCCAGCATAAACAAGGTGGTATTCGTCAAGCGGTCCTTGGGGACGGCAATGGAGTAAGAGGTCGATTGGGAATTTTGTGTGCTTGGAGGGGAATGCAGCTGAAAACAGTACAAGTGTCGTTGAAATTAGACGCAACGATTGAGGAGAAGGAAGAAATGATGAGCGAACATATCCAATGAGAGTTAGTTGCAGGACAGGTTTCAGACCGTTTTCTGCAGCTACGGTCTCTTCAGATGATGTTCCCGTGCTTCCGTCGCAAAGGCATTTTCCGTTAACACTCTCCACTACGGGGAATGTGAAAAAAGAAGGGAAAGTTGGCTAAGGTCATTACGTGGAGACGCCTTTAATGCCAAATTCGCGAAAAACGTAAACGTGGACGATATATACAAAAACCATTAAATAATCAAACTCAAAACAATATGTTTTAATCGACAATAAATCGTTTGCCATGTATACGTAAGCATTCAATTAACCTTCGAAGAAAGCAAGCAAAATAAACAGGGTAAAAGACCAATAAGCAGTCAAAGAAAGCAAGCAACATATACAAGGGAGGCCGTTAAAGAGAGCAAGCAACATGTTTAGGGGACAGGGTCAATAAACTTTCATAGTGCCGGGGGGGAGGAGGGTACAGGACCACCAATGCCGTGATTCCAGAGATACCCGCGCAGTGCAACATATGAAGGTACCAGCTCGATGCATCGATTAACTGAGTTGTCATCCGACGTCGAGGCTCCAATCAGCTCTCGGCCCGTCTTGCTGCTTGCGTGGGCAATTATCTTCGCAGCTGCGAAGTTGAGCTCCTGTAGGTGGGGGCGGCCACCTGCAAAGATTCAACACCCCGTCGAACAGCCGACTTGTGTTCATGTATGCACGAACCCAGCAAGCGTCCAGTTTGTCCCACGTAATTTACAGGGCAACTTAGACAAGGTATGCGATACACGTAGCCCGACTGCTCACTGGGATTTAGCCGATCCTTGATCCTCATGACCCGGATGTGCATTGTAGGCTTAGGACGATGCGCGATTCCAACGCCTAGTCCTGCAGCAATACGCTTGGTCGCTTCAGACAGGTCCTTGATATATGGCAGCCCATGCCAAATCGTGAGAGGTGGTTCTGTTTGGAGCCTCGGAGGGCCGGGCCGTAGGCATCGGTTTATGAAGGCTTTAGGAGAGATGTTCTGCATAAACTGGTCGCGCAGATGTCGAGCCTCACGCGCTCTTTCATCTCGGTTACCGCAGTGTGTCTAGATTCATTTGAACAGTGTTCTCACACAGCTTCGTTTGTGAGCCATCGGATAGTTGCTGTGAAAACTGAGAAGCTGTCTGGTGTTTGCCGCCTTTGAGAAGTGGTTTCACTTATCATAGGAATTTCTAAATATGAGCCATATTGCCGTCTTTACAACAATTTTTATCCAAAACCACTTTTATTCGGTAAGGGCTCTTTATGTTTATCTTATTTTAAAGGCTTTGATGCAAACGTGGAACAAAAACGGACTCTAGGAATGACTGCATGAACACACTGAAAAACGATGAAACTTAAACCACACTAAATCGGAAGATATGCAATGAATATTTATCGACTTATGTTAATATGTACAAAATCTTTTGACATAACAAATTGACTACCTTCTGCTTTCAACTAACAAGAAGATTGAAATGTATTCTTCTTATTTATACCTCATTTTACGTTCAAGGAACTTGTGGATTATATAGAAAATTTCGTTTTTCTTAACAAACATTGAGTACTACTTATATTTCTTTCAAGTTTTTAATTTGCCTAAGGCTGTTTAATATTATTTCTCAAATTTTGGAAATGTATTTACGCCGGTATGCGAGGAATCATCAAGCATTTGTAAACTCTGGCAAGCTTCTTGAGGCACTCGCAATAATGTTTATTCTACTGTGTCCTTAATTCGCCCCCATGAAACCCTCTAACCACCGTTATCGTAGGAAGACATGTTGGGGGTAGAGATTAATAAGGGGGTCTGAATATGGTAATGTTGCCTTTATTAGTTCTCAAAATGTCCAGAGCTATGATAACGGGGAAGATGACCGTGGATGTATTTCTTGTCAATTTTGAACACCTGCGAGCAAACAAGAATTCAGTGACCATGAAGTTCACTTCTGATAATGAATGAATACAGCTTTTAAAATTCCCTTCACATTAATTGCTGCTCTCAGTATAGATTGATATATATTCAAGGTCATTAGACATAAACCCAATAACTTCACCTTGTCGCAGCATGCAGCTTGCTTATTCTTTAATTATCACGCCCTTGACCGTTATAAATGTATTACTTTATTATAAAAAGATCATCATCATCTTTGTATGCCATATTTCATTATTTTGCCCGTGCACCCCCGTAATACCCCACTCATAAAACTAGCAGTACGGCCAATCTTACCAGACAAAATACTCAGGTAAGGGATATATAACGTGCGTTTTAAAACCGACGTTCACCAGCGCCTCATTTTGTAAAATTGGTGTTAAATCCGAGCAAGCGACTATGGTTTATGCAAGCGATGACACCTTTACCGCATTAATTCGGTCCGACCTGTGTGCTTGTGTATAAGCGAGAGCAAATGTGAGTATAGATGGGTGCACTAACGAGCCTCACTGCGAGATGGAGGCCTCTATTATGACAGGCACACAAAGAATAAGTGTGCCATCGGCGAGCAGCCAACGTGAGACTATTGATCGTAGCTTGAAGCCGCCTCACCGAAATGCATGTGAAAGGCGATAAGTTAGGGCTTACAGGCCGACATACACCTACTATTTTTGAACATTTCAGATTGGCGATTTCGGAGACAAGCTTGTATTTATTAGATAACCCCTTTTAACACCTGCAAGCACAGCAGCATCCTGTGAAACAATTACCTCAGGATGGTATACCAACATTATGCAGAACGATAAAGTGGGCATAAAGAGCAGTTCTGATAATAACTGCATTTGGTTTCTGATTTTCGTAAAATGTCCTTCTTCTATTGGTGAGTAAATTCAAGGTCTACAGTGCCAGACACCCAACTTTGGTGTCTATATTTTGGGTGAACTGTATCGCCTATACTGAGATAACCGTGTAATACAGAGATGCTGCAAACGGGCAGACTGACTCATTGCAGTAAGCCAGAAGAAAAGGTGCATGATGCCTGATATTTCCGTGACTCATTCATGCGGAATGGTTATCCAAAGAATTTATCAATCGATACATGCACGTTTTGCCCCCCCAGAGAACCCAAACAGAAGAAACGCCGACGATAGGTTACGCTCTGTCACGCATAAAACGTGTCAGAAGCGACTGAACGCATTGCCGCAGGACTAGATGTTGGAATTGCACAGGGACCCAAAGCTACCACACGCAGCAGAGTGATGAAAATAATAGACCTAGTTACGCAAAATGAAAAATCTGGAGAAGTATATCGCATCTCATGCCAAAGTTGTCTTCGTTATTGCATGCTCAGATCGTGCATACGTGAGCACAAGCTGTTTTTGCGAAAAAGCGAAGAATTATCACAAGTTGCAGCCCACACCTACTAAACAGACTATGCATTTCAAATGTTTGTTCACAGGCTGTAACCAGCCATTCTTTTATAGCTGCCTTCCAGCCCTAACGATAAATTACGGTTAGAGTCCGAAAACTCAGAATAAAAAACGAATCACACCGGTGTTTGATGATTTTTCCTCGTTACGAGTTCGAATAACTGGAACGGGAACCGTCCCATTCATTCGTTACATTAATTGCTCAGGTTTCTTCTTATCCGATGCTCTACTGTACTCTCATTTCGTACCAACGGCAGCTAGGATGTGAGCATAATCTAAAACAGAATAGTAGTCGGCAATAAACTGCCGAGATATTACCCACAACCGGAGGTTTTTCTACAAAGCTGAGGACTTGAATCGTACAGTATGGAGAGTGCTGCATGGAATATGACTAAATTTTTTTAAATGTTTGATCATTACTCGCATACTGGCGAGAACCTATTCACTTCTACACTCAAATCAACGGTTCACAAACCACACAATGTGTATGTTCTGTTTGAGTAAATATATGTTTTCACAAACAATTTGGCGATATGTTGCAATAGGTGTGAAGCACGTTTTATGCACTATAGGCAGCCAGAATAAATTGACCTATACGATTTATTATAAATGAAGATCTTAAGTCGTAATACAATTTAAAGAAGGCGTAATTTGCTACCAAACGAGTGTAAGAAATACTCTCTTGTGCCCGTTTTCCATAACATACATTTTAATTTATAAATATGCATACTACCCAAGTAGCATATTTTTACAGCAAATATGCTTTGTTAACGATCAGAAATAAACTCGTTAAAAAGCCGACATCCTATCATGACTGAAATGACGTCAGAATAGACTACGCGATAATCAGAATCACAACCTGAGTCAATGCCTCTTAGCGAACGAGTATCGATCTTTCTCATATATCGGTATGTTGCACGATTTCGGCCCGTACGCTATATACTTTGGTCTAAAACCTTCAACTACTGTGCGATAACCACGTAATTCGCACATTTTCCCAGCCAAAATAGAGTTTTTTGCGACTATGTTTTTATTTACTATTTTGGTATAAGGATAAAACCGATACACTCATTTATCCTGTTTCGTGTAGGGGCTGTAAGCTAGTGCCTGTGTTAGCAGCATGTTAAATTTCAAAAAAAGTGATTGCCTCTGCAATCGATATCAAGTTGTAGTAAGCCTTTTGATCCTTGGTTTACCCAGCTTCTCCAAAGTATAGAACGTGGGTTTTTAATTTCATCCTTACCGCACCGCCAGTGTCTAGGTGGTTTGTCCAGTTGACTACCTCTGCAGGCGTTGATGAGGGACGGTATCGAATGCCTTTTTGAAGTTAATATAGATCGCATTAACCGTTTTGCCCTCATCACGTGCTTTGGTCCAGCTATCATGTGAGAATAGCAGATTGGTAAGACAGGACCTACCACTGCGAAAACCGTGTTGGGCATCGGAAAGGAGGTGATTCTGCTCGAGGAACTGCATCAACGCCTTCTTAATGATATTTTTTATGGTTTTGCAACAAATGGATGTAAGACGCACCGGCCTGTAGTTATTTGCGGACGCTCGGCTTCCACTCTTGAAAAGTCAGACGATCATCGCTGTTTTCCATTGAGACTAGATCACAAGTTCGGTTGGTACCGTGATTAAA
>JAYGXS010000159.1:8621-33096 GCA_036362985.1 Ligula intestinalis
TCGCTTGCCCGTTTCCCCTACATAGTTCATTTCGCAGGAACTGCAGTGGATCCGGTACACGACGTTGGCAGTTTCACCTCGGGACAGGGGGGCCTTTGGTTTCATTACCAATCGCCTGATCGTTGCCTCGGGTCTGTGGGCGATACCGATACCCAATGATTGCAGGAGTCGAGCAGCTGCTTCAGACACGTTTGCGATGTACGGTAGCGCCCGCCAGACTTTTGGTTGGCTGACCGTTGGCTTTCTAATCGGGTTAGTCCGCCTACTCCGCTCTATGAAGCTCCGGAATACACACTACTTTTAGTGCTACTCGTTTGTAGAATGGACATTTCCGTGGTTATTCCGCGGCAGTTGATTGTCTTCGACGAAAATCTTCATCGAACTCTAGGGTCTGACCCTTAAAAGTCATGTCCCATCCACTTCTTCCATGTCATGCACCTAATAATTTCCGCGATTATTTCCTTGATTATTATCTGGAGGTCATATACTAGAAACCGCATAGAGAACGTTGGGGGCCTACTGAAGAGCCGAACCCCTCGTTGCTGTATCATGCAGTAGCAGAAATATCGGCGAAACACGTGTCTGGGCTTTTAGCTAGTATCTATGCGGAAGTATTGTATAATATCATTGTCATATAGAATTCACACTACTTGTAGTGCTACTCGTTTGTAGAATGGACATTTCCGTGGTTATTCCGCGGCAGTTGATTGTCTTCGACGAAAATGTTCATCGAACTCTAGGGTCTGACCCTTAAAAGTCATGTCCCATCCACCTACTTCCATGTCATGCACCTAATAATTTCCGCGATTATTTACTTGATATACATATATATATGATGTTATAAAGTACTTACGCATAGATACTTGAGGCATTAACCTCTTTCAACAGACCCTACAAAAGCTCAAACCTCAACTATCTACAAAGCATAGAAACGTCTGGAGGGGTTAAAACGAATACCACGTGACCTTATCAATGCATTGAAAAAAAATGAACCAAGGATTGCTAGGATTTATGGATTACCTAAAGCGCATAAACCGGAAGTCCCTTTACGACCAATAGTATCGCTAATCGGAGCGCCCATTTACAAAATTTGCAAATGGTTATCCCACTAGCTGCGACCACTCACAAAAGCTGTGAAACGTTCATCGAGAACTCTCTAGAATTCTTACAAAAATTACAAGGAGTAAAGAGTTCCGCGGATGAAATAATGGTCACATTCGATGTCGTCTCTTTATTCACCTTTATACCACTAGAAATAGCAAAGCAGTGCATGAACGAACTACTACAGTCCAACCTGAACTTTTGGACATATACCTAAAAACCAACTTTTCATTCAACAACCGATACTATCAACGGCTGAAAGGAGCCCCTATGGGATCACGAGTATCAGGCTTCCTTGCTGAAGTGACAATGCAGAGGCTCGAGGCGATAGCTCTATCGCTAGCCAACCCTAAGTTGTGCCTACGATATGTTGATTATAACTTCGTTATCATGAGGAAGGATCAGCTGGAAAATTTACACAACACACTCAACGCCAAGCTTCCGGGAATTAAATTCAAACTAGAAAAAGAATCTGACGCCTAGCTCCCGTTCCTCGATGTTCTTGTACAAAGAAATTCGATGGAAAATTACGCACAACAGTTTACCGCAAGGAGGTGTATGCCGAGGTCATCCTAAACTATGAGAGCAACATCCTTTCTGTCATAAAAGGAGCACTGTCAAAAGTCTGCTAACTCGAGCCAAAACATATTGCTCGGACAAAGAAGGCTACCAGGAAGAAGTGAATTGCCTATTTGAGTTATTCTCCCAAAACGGTTATCCAGGAGAATTTATATGACGCTGTGTGAGACAACAATCGTCACAGAAAAAAAGATTCAGGCAGTAGCAGTCATACGTCATACACTTGGCGTAGCCTTCTTTACATCAAAAACGTGTCTGAACTTGTTGACAGACATTTAAAGAAGCATCACATCCTGGTGGTCCATAAACTAACAACGACATTACCCATCCAGTTGGTACATTCTAAGGATAAGGTGAACTTTTTAGACAGGAAAGAAGTTGTCTGTAAAATCCCGTGTGGATCATGTGATGCCGTGTATTGTGGCCAGACCGGAATACCGCCTCTGTGCGCATGCATGAACACCAATTGGCGGTAAACAGACTAGATCGCCATTATAAAGTCACCATGCATAGCCTAGACGTGGGACGTAAGTTCGCATGGGACAAACCTCGTATTGTCGCTACCTGTTCTTCCAAGAAAGGACGCGAATTCGAAGAAGCGATGCACTTGGACACATCATGTATCAACAGATATGTCGAGTGGGACTGTTCTTACAAAAATATCAAACAGAAATGGGCGAGACGCGAACCGATCCGAACATAGGGAGACACACTGCAGTAGCCTACCGACACATTGAGTAACATACGAGACCCCTGATCTGACCTGACCCCATTAACGACAGCCGCAACCGCATGCTGTTACCTCACCCTCCCCCCTGCCCGCATGACTGACTATTCAACTCCTTGTCTACACGCCCGCGAAGCTAGCTGTTCTGACACTTTTACTTTCCTCTAAATCTGATGATGAGATGGGGTTCCAGACTCAAATATTCACGAAATAAAATTATATTTCCCGAAGAACGTATTCAACCTCAACTTACGGTTATGCTCTAACAGCAGCTACTCGTATAATAAATAACCATTTTGGGCTGATTAGCTCCCATTAGCAAGCCAGGTTCAACCACAAATTTACTAATCCTCGAGCGCAAAATCATGAACTTTTATTAAAACATCAAACGGGCTTGTTGCTTGTCGCTTGTGGTCCAGTATATTTGCAGTGGTGGCACTCCTTGTCGGTTCACTGATGGGCGTCAATAAATGGCAGGTTAGTCTCCATTTCTTAAATAATTCCATTTCTCTAAACCTCGCAATACAGCTTTAGCTAAAATTAGGTTTCTTCTTTCTTCCAGTGGGAGTAATACCACTTTCTTTAAATTACGGCTGTGAGCTTATAAATAACCATGCTATTTAAAACAGTAACTAAGTAGACAAACATGCCGTTTATTCAATGGAGCCAAGTCCGTCTATCTGTATAATGTCGAAATGAACATACCTTTACCAATGACAGCGCCCTGAAATAAATAACATCTAAGCTAGTTACCACAAGGCCGTCATAAATTATTGAAATTAACGGAAAACATCTTCAAACTATTAACCGTTGTGCTTTAGACGAATGTTAGCACTCCTCCGTATTTGATAATGTGTGCGGCAAGCATACGTTTGCGGGCTATTTTCTGTAAAAACCGGCGAACAAGTACATTTGAATAAACTGCGGGTGGGATATATTAAACGCACACTGTTTAAATACAACCATTGATTGTTCAACTTAATCATGTTCCGCGTGTGTAAATAACTCACAAACAAAGGAAATTGTGTCATATTAATTGTTGGATTCTTATCGAACAAGCGTCCCAATACGTCAATACATATTGCATGCTGTCGCTTAGCAGCGTTGCACTACACAATGCCGATAGTTGATTTATAATAGTCTTCTCCGAATGGCCTTACCATTTAGGTCAGCATTATATGTTCATTTCTGTCATTCGCGTGTGCTTACTCTGCCTTACACGGATCCCCTGCCCCGAGGTGAAACCGACAATGTCGTTTTACGGGTGAAATGCGATTCGTGTGGGGTCGAATATGTCGGATAGTCGGGGAAGCGATTCCAGACAGGAATGGCAGAACAAAACAGAGCAGTAAACAGGATGAACGGACTATCGTTGTTGGCGGAACACTGCGGAAATTCCGGACACACATCTTCCAGAATGCCGAAATACTGGGTCGAGGAAGTGACCACGTAGTCAGGGAAACACTCGAGGCCTCGAAAACCTCAATCAACCGTTGTTTTGTACTTCCCACGGCCTACAAAGCTCTCCAAAAGCATCTCAATGAAGAAAAGAGCAAACGAGACCATAGATGGAACGCGAGTCCGCATACTGGCGATCCGATGGTGGACACACATAGCTAAGCCACAACCGGAAGTGGCAATCATCAGCTCAGCCAGTTCATCCGGTCAGCCTGCAAGTGTGAAACCGGATGGACGTAGGGGCATAAGCAGGATTCCCTGCCTGGGAAGACAGCTTCGATCAATTACAGCTGCACAAGCGCGAACACCGGAAGTTGACGGGAGACCCCTTGACTGAGGTTGTTGCGCTTCACAGGGCACGATGATTGAACATCCCGTCTAACCCGAGGTCTAACTGTGAGCTCTATGACGAAGCCGACATTAATTTTTCCTCGACTCCTGACATAGGTAGTAGATAAAAGCCCAGACACATGTTTCGCCCATGTTGCCGCTGCTGTGTAAAGAAACGAGGGTTCAGCAATATAAAAGCCAGATAACGGGTACAGCGGGCTTTCTAACCTACTAATTTAGACCAGTGATACTGATAATTTTAGGTATATTTTCACTTGTCGTATACGGGATTTATTCATCTGGGTGTACGTTGAAGCTTACTGTTATGCTCTGACGGCAGCTGCGCAGCGGACGGTATAGTAAAAAGCCATTTTGGGCTGATAAACTCCTGTAACCAAGCCAGGCTCAACCATAAACCTAGTAATCCTCGAGTGTGAAATCATGAACTTTTGGTAAAACGTCAAACAGGCTTGTTGCTTGTCGTTTGCGGCCCAATATATTGAAAGTGGTGGAGCTCGTTGTCGGTTCGCTGATGGGCACAAATAAACAAAAAAACGGGTGGGGAAGTCTACATTTTTTAAATGGTTCCATTTTTCTGACCACGCCGTACTGCTATATCTAGACATGACTTTTACAACTTCTTTCATTGGGAGTAAAACAGCTTTTTTAAATGACGGCAGTAAGCCTACTATTATTTATAGTATTTAAAAGGTAAATAAGTAGACAAACGTATAGTTCGTTCAATGGCAATGACTCCGTCTATCTGTATAATGTCAGAATGACCTTACCATTTAGGTCAGCATTATATGTACATTTCTGTCATTCACCTGTGTTTACTCTGCATTACACGAGTTATAAATTCTTTATCTCACAGTATTAAGGCTACCAATATTAATAAGTCTGCTAGCCAGCCGAATGGCATATACCATATAAAAGTAACTATAAATAAGTGCATGGTATGTTAATAGTTATTGCAGCCCGGAAGTAAGGATAATAAGGCGTGGCGCGCATATTAAAATAACCGTCCACGGAAGCTGCAAGCTTCTGTTTCGTAATAGAAAATATTTTTCAACTAGTTTAAGAGCAATACTGTCCATATCAACAACACATTTGAGCAAAATGTTTTGGATCTTATAGGTAAACCTAAACCCATAATCACTACACCCGTGCCCCCTCCAACGACACCTTCAACGCCACCTGCTGGTGCGTTGGTTAACAGTGTTGACATTTATACCAGTGACGTTTGGCGCAGTGGTACTTTGCAGTAAATTCTCATACATGTTGTGTAGGTTGGGTAAACAATGTGTGTATGTACAAGGTTGGTCTGAAGAGTTCGGGCAGAAGCACTTGGCAGGGGAGAATCTTGAATTGTCCAATCTTAGTCCAACACCGACCGTAAGAAACATGTGGGATTTTCATTCACACTGTGAGGCAGTGTTAAATTGTTTGCGCCAGAAGCAAGCACCGGCATTGTGCGGCACTAAATTGGCTGCGCCCCGGTCATTTTTTAGTTTGAGATTGGAACACATACCTTTTCGGATAGATGGGGAATGTCATTAAAGTCACTTTTGGCCGAAATTGTACAAAATATGGTTTTCGACTAATAACGACCGGTTGTCAGCAAAGCCTATATTGTCCACCTTTTATAAAAATCGGAGGCCAGGTTTGAGAGGTTTGAAACGTAAACAGCAGTCATGGAGGCAGACCTACCGGGTTTTGCATGAGGACTACCTTAACTGCTGATGTTCCGAAGGGACTCTTCAAGCTGTGTGGCAAATACAGGACAAAGCTTGAATCCAGTTCAGACTGAAATTAACGTATCTGATCGAATAAAGCTTTGGCATTTATAATGCTACCCCAGGTTTGTCCCATAAATTGTCACTGCGTGGGCTTTGAAAGTAGTAAAAAAAAACCACCAAATACGTAGCTTATGCTTTGGAATGTAAAGACATTGGCTGTCTGATATTAAATTTGCTTATAAGTTCAAATACTGATCATGCCACGATATTTTGGTAATGGAAATTTGTTGTTTCTTATAGACGTAACTACAGCACACGAGACCACTGGGACGCCGTCTGATGGTACGTTTGGATTTGATTTATAATTCACAAATTGGGCATTTAAAACTCTGAGCCATACAGTTCTTAAAAGCACCACAATTATTTGGGTAACTCCATTGTCGTTCCTGCTCTCAGGTTTGTGTCTCCCTTTTCGGAGTCCTCACTTTATTAGGTGCAGAACATTTTATAGAAAATCACAGTGTGTGTATTGGCCATTTTGCGAAGGTCATGGTAATGTTTTGATGGGATTGAAACCAACTTATAAATTTTAGGAAGCACGTTATACAAACATTATGGCAGGATATAAATCGCATCAGAAACGATCACTGGTATGACAAGTGTGCATTGGCCTTTTTGTATAGGTTCGACCAGTGAGGGTACATCGTCGACCCCCGTGTCCACCGATAGTTCATCAAGCGATAAGTAGTTAATGCAAGGTAGGTCCGTCAAATCGTTATTTACATTGCTTCAGTATGTTTTATTTTCTTCGTGCTTTTAATCTGACTTCCGCCAGAAGAAAGCTCGATTATCTCACATGAACATAAATACAGACCATTCGATGCTGAATATACACATTTACACAATAGGTTTTTCAGGAATTCCGCAGATGCTGCCTTCCGATGGAACGTTGTTTTATTATTTTACGAAGACAAACGTATTAACTCATAAAATTTTAAATTTATCGCATTCGCTGTATTAGCATTTTCCCGTTTTTTTTTTCAGAAACGTCTGCTGAGACTGCAATGTCCACGACCACGTCTACTGATACTGTAACCACCGGTAAGTAAAACCTTTACGCAAGTCAAATGCACATCACTAAATTTCGCGTTTGCGTGTTCTCACTATGCCACAGAATTTGCCGTCAGAACGCCTTCATATTTCTCTTTTAAAGGGCTATATGCACATATTTATGTAGTATACCCTCGACAAGACCAAATTGTGGCATAACAAGAGAAAAAAATATACGTAATCTTAAGATTTACGTATTGGTCAGAATTGTTCCGCACCTTCTTGTCATACACGATTGCGCACGTTGTTATGCTAGACGTTAGTCTGGGCAGATTAGCTTCTCAAGCCTATTCAGTCGTACGCAGGCCTAGTGATTTACACCATGTCCCAAACTAACTTTCCTCAAAAATAAAGTTTTCCGCGTAGCGTAGAAACGACGAAAATGAATCACTTTCGTCTTCTTATGTTTCTAATGCGTAAAATCCTTATCAGTAGCTCAAATAGCATTCCTTATCAAACACTCAGATGAGGGCTATTCAAATGTCTCTTCCTGTCTATTGGAAGTAAATGTTTCATTTTTAGCAGAAGTATGGAGGATTAGCCGTAAGGAATATTTTTGCAACATATCATTTCTGCTTCCTACAGAAGTAACTACTACAAGCATAAGCCCTTCATCGCCGTCTGATGGTACGTTAGCATTTTATGGTTATTTACAAATCATACATTTACAACAAGACGCATTGGTGTGTAACCGCAGCTATTCCGTTACGTCTACGAAGTCATATACATAATGCGCTGAGGCACTTTATTAGGAAAGCGTACTGTGTCCACTTAATTTTACAGATGCTATGCGGATGTGTTTCTGCATTCGCAGTACTAAACAGAAGGCTTTAAATCGCATCAGGAAGTTTAAGTATTATGACTGGTGTGCTTTTTGTTATTTTAGGTCCAAACAGTGAGGATGCAGCGTCTACGACCGTTTCCACTGATACTACCCCCAGTGGTAAGTACCCAATTAACTCTGGTATACTAATTGCTAATTTGTACTGTATCAGGATGTTTTATTTATTTTCATATATGTATGAGAAGAAAGGGTGATATCAGGAACCATGATTTTATTTTATCTTGACGTTTCCTAAAAAAGACTTGTTTTAGTCGTCGGAAGTAAGTGTCGTTCCACGCCTCACAGTTCTTATAGGCAAGTGACAAACGGAATAAATTAGCAGTTGTGAATTCACTAATGTGAAAAATGTACATTTTTCTGTTCTTTCAGGTTCAACCAGTGAGGATACAGCGTCCATGACCATGTCCACCGGTAAGTTGCCACTTAACACTAGTCTGCTATTTAAAGCAGGGGAGAAAGTGCTTCAAATAACTAGTCCATTAATTTCTAATTTGTACAGCTTAATTATGTTTTATTTTCTACGTGTTTTCAAGAGGACTGTCACTTAACAGATGTTCGGTTGCCTCATATTAAAATAAACATCGATTTGGAAGCGCTGGGTCTACTTATCTGCACACAATACATTTTAATAATTCTGCGCGTTTTGCCAAGCGACAGGAAGCAGTTTTACGATCACATGATCGTAGTAAATTGGACAATTGTTTGAAGGCCCAGCCTTTCTGAATGCCCATCAAAGACAAGTAGACGGGACGGCAATTAGCTTTCCCGTGCATTTTACAAAGCCTACCATAAACTTTACTAATACGTTCAGAGATGAGCATAACACCTCACTTGATATTGTAAGCTAGGCTTTGTGTAGGCAGTGCTTGTATGAAATGTAACAGTACTTCCCCTTATGGAGTTGCGAAATGTTTTACTCCGTGACCGAGATATATATATTATTTGAGGTTGCGAACATTTCCATCACGGAATTTAAAATAGTACTTGGCGGGCGTACGCAGGCTTTGTAACAATTCTCATCGGACCCGTATATTTATATGGGAAGATGACACAAGTTAGAACGTGTGTGTCTGTTCGTAGAAGCGAGTCGTGTTTTTAGGGGTGGGTGGCGTGTTGCGAAGGCTGAATCCGCGGCGAGGGTTTGGTGTAGCCAGTCTACGGGAGAGAAAGTTTTGGAGGGCGACCGTATTCAGTTAAGTGACTGTGACCATGCCAGACGCGGGGATCTCAGGAGGTTATGCTGTGCGCACAGCACAGCCTTAATCAACACGATAGCGGTCACTTTCGCCGTTGATAGTAGGCACTGACCCAGAGAGCTTATTTATTACCCGGAGAACAGCTGTAAGGGATCACATGATTTTGGCATTGTCTAAACTCACTGTCGGCCCTCCCTTACCCAATTCCAATTACCAGCAACGGCACGGTTCTGAAATGTTCTGCTGAACAAATGCAATCTAAAACTGTTCTGTACCAATAAGGAAATCAAAGGTTTTTACCTACATTTCCCACAATAAGACTTGACCTGACCACAGTTCATGTTAACTTGGCAATCACGGATACGCGTTGTATCGTTTAGCGTGTACTCCTTTCTTATATAAATAAACCGGCCTGAAAAAAATTTATCAAAGTATTGCGCACACTATGAAAAATTATTGTTTCCTTTCGGAACTTGGGGCTGATTATCACAACTGATTTCTATGCTACCCATCCTGAGCCTGTGTGATGTGGTTTTAACAGTCTACGCTAATCTATCTTTGCGATCTAGGACTTTGCCTTAGCTGTTTTGTTCCGCATAGATAATCCACATTTCAATTGAAAAAATATTTTGGCTGACATGAAACTTTCCTTATAAGTTTACTTACTGAATACCGATACGACAATTTGTTTAAATACATTTTCTGGTTGCTGCAAAAATATCTACTCCAACCGCATCATCTACAACGACATCTACTGGTACGTTTGTACTTTATTATTATTTTAAAACTGTTAATTTACATCGGAAACGTTTGATGTGTATGAGAGTTCCCGGAATCGTCATACGTATTCGTAAACTTAATCGATGTCCCAGCTCACAGAGGCGTCTACGACATTCGCAAAACCCACACTTCCATGAAAAGAAAGATCTTCGGAAAATCGAGTTGTACTCGTGAATTTTCGAACAAGTATCACGTGTTCGTCGTCAGACTAAATTAAACGTGAGGCAACAGAAAGAGGCGAAGAGGCAACAGGAGACACCCTCCCATTCCTTGACGCGAGGATACAAAGACCCGCAGATGGCGAACTCGCAACAAGCGTCTACCGAAAGGACTCCACTGCAGAAATCATCCTTACTGCAATAACGGTGGGCCCGTTGGAAAAGAGTGCGAACACAGCTTCTTTTATGGGCCGCAGGGTGGTTACTCCCATAGTTAAGGATGATTTGCTCAAAAGAGAATTAACGTACTTGTAAAATTTTTTCCGGGCCAATGGATATCCGACAAGCTTTGTCAAGAATTGCCTTAGACGTCGGGGTCAAGCACAAAAACTCCCTCCAAACGATGTTACATTGCCACGGAAATTTTATTCTCTACCCTACATGAATGGAGTATCTGAAACAATCTCTCGACAACTAAGTCGCCTTGGCATCTCCATTGCCCACAAGCCCGCAACCTCATGCACGCAAGCTTATGTCGAGTAAAGGACGCTCTACCCGTGGAACAACTAAGTAACGTCGTTTACCGAATACCGTGTGCTGGTTGCCCTTGCGTTTATATTGGCCAAACAGGTCGACGCCTTGAGACTCGCATCAAGGAACACAAGTCAGCCGTTCGCCTACGGAACCATTTATCACTCGTATTTGCGCACTCCATTCAGTGTGATCACCGCTTCAATTGGGATGCCACCGACGTGATTGCAATGGCTAATACGCGACAAGCGAGAGAATTCCTTGAAGCTTGGCACTCGAATCCGGCTAGTATAAACAGAAACGTAGAGCTTGACTCATGCATGGTCTACTAATCTGGACACAGCCTGAAACGACAACTGGCTCTCTGTGCCCGTTCAAGTGGAATTTCTCTGACTCTTAACCAGCCCCCCCCCTCCCCCGAACACGCGGCCCATTGTCCAAACGCTAACACCCCCTCCCCTCACTAGCACAACCTATCGCCGCGGGTGTCACATCACCATAACCCTTCCACCCAATCCCCCTTCCCCCCGTCCGTTGTAACCTCTGCCTCCAAAACCTCTAGTGCGACATTCCCAGCCCTCACATTTAATTTAGTCTGACGACGAACATGTGATACTTGTTCGAAAATTCACGAGTATAACTCGATTTTCCGAAGGTCTTCTTTATTTCATCATATCATCTCGGAATGCAACTTACTTCACTTATCCACCACGATTCCATGTTGACGACTAAACGTCAGAGTGAAGCCTTAATTCCTTCATGATAATTTATGTTACTTTCGAAGGCGGCAATTTGTTGTGAAAGAATAAAAGTTCTCCTTTGACTGCGGCAACTATTACTGCCTTATAGTTTAAAGCATTGCTGAGAAACCAGATTTATAAAAGGGAAGCTTGATGAACTTCTTGAAAAATCATATAAATGGAAGAATTAGTTTATTATAGTGCGCGACGCAGAGCGCCGCCCATTCCTTCAATTTACGCGTGAAACCTCTCTCTCCCAGTGGCCGCGGGAAATAAGTTTAATTGTATTTTTCCACTTATCACTTCAAAAAATGTCCTCCACTGCCTATCCTATTCGTAAAACCCCAATACCTCTATACCTAACGTTAACGTGGGATAAAATGCTGGGATAAGGGATATATAAGATGAAGTGCTCAAACTAATTTTACCAGCGGAATGCTATACATTCCCTAACGAACGGAGAACACTGCTGTTTTACTTGATATTTAAACGCATACCTAGCAGTACAGTCGGTAGCGTTCGAGTTCACGTGTTTGGAACGCATGCAGCGTCAAATGGTTGTTCGACGAAAGAGTAAGTATTAAGTGTATACACATTTTTAACACTACCAGCACTGCTAAAATCCTTGTCTGGATCAAGATTTAGTCGTAAAAGGAGAATATAAACAAAGGCTGTCAGAATGCAAAGATGTGTCACCGCCATCATTATTCCTTTTTTTAGACAATATATCGGAGTCTGCGAGCCCTTACTATACAGTGGGGTGGTGGATTTTAAGTGGACACCGTTGACGCCCGAACTAGGTTCATTCTAATTTTGGCGTCTGCACATATCCGCTTGCATTTGGGGACACAGGGGGGAAGACTTGCGTTTGCCAATTCGTTCGGAACCTTCTCGTTAGCTCCAATTAAAAAGCCGGAGTTGGGACACCAAATGTCTGCTACTTTTAGGTAAAAGTAAGCAACTACGTTTTGCATAGATTTTCGAAGCAAACCACCTCTGCGATTGGCTTTCAAAGTCACCACTGAAGTTGATATGGTTTGAACAGGTGAAGCCTGTGCTAGTATGGGATGAGGAAGTCCACTGCACGTGGTTGTTTAACACCACGTGGTTTAATGTGAGCTAATAACCGTACTAAGTGGCACAAGTTTTTAGATTTGCAGAAGGCCTTACTCTCCTTACTCTCGTGAATTCACTAAACCTAGTATTCCAATCTGACCAATACGATCAGAGTTAAGCATAAATTATCGTATGTCATTGTAAGTCAGGCTTTCAGTAGGCAGCGATCGTATAACACGAAAAGACTCTTCTCCGAAGGGAGTTGCCAAAGGTTGTTTCCCATGACTGGAACAAATATTATTTATTTTGAGAACTTGGACTCTACCGTAAATAATTGAATTCACTATCATTCGCCTATCTCATAAACGTTTAGGCTGTGTATTAAGATTTGAGTATTCTTCATTAACTAACGCGCTTGCTCGTTTTGCTTTTTGTATTCGCAGCATTTCTTTTGCTCAGGCAAATACAAAGCTTTGCAATAAAAGGCACTGTTGGATGAATATTAAAAATTCCTTGTTAGGTCCATTAAAGCCCACAATTACGTTATTTTTGTAATGAAAATTCCTTAGTGCCTACTCCAACCTCGATCCCCACAACGCCGCCTGGTAATAATTTGGCGTTTTATGGGACGTAATAAATCTTGTATTTACAGCAGTGATTGTTGACGTACGGGAAGTGGGTCATGCCTATCCGGATATTCCCTCGTAGTCCCTGCGTTGAAAGTGTGTGTCCATATTTGGAATAATCAAATAGTTAATATGCTAAGGTAATTTACTAGAATACGGTATGTTTTGCATTGTCAATTTTATAACACCATCTAGTGCTACGTTTGCAGTTTATTGTAATTTTAAAACTGTGCATCTACATCAGGAACGTTTGATCTGACCATCAGTTCCCGGAACCATCATACCTATTCGAAAGCGTTATCGATGTCCCAGCTCTCAATGGCATCTTGGACATTCACAAAACTGACCATTCCATTTTGACTACTAACTTCAGAGTTAAGCCTAAATTCCCATATGAAAATGTAAGTTATCCTCTTAGCAGACACTTTGTTGTATAACATAAGAGCGATTTTCCCAGTTTGAAGTTCTCGGTTAACTAAGGCCACTATTATTTTTTGGAAATTTGCTCTAATTAACGAAATCTAGCACAGTGCCATGTGCCTATATTCTTGCCTTTGAGAGTGTATATTATCATTGCGTTATTCTAAACTATGTAACCTCAATGGACGCGTTTAATCTTCTTGTTGTTTTTTTGCACTCCGTGTGATGTCTCGCACAGGCGCATACGCAGATCCCACGTTTCAATCGAGGAAATAGTTTGACGAACAATAACCGTTCCTCCTTAGGCTTACTACTGACCACAGATAAAAATAATTGGCTAATGGACTTTTTCTGGTTTTTGCAGAAGTATCTGACACAACCACGTCATCTGCAGCGCCAGATAGTGGTACGTTTGTACTTTATTATTATTATTAACGAATTAACAATTTAAAGCAATAACATATGCAGTGGAGGAGAGTTCATCAAATCATCAAACTTATTTGGTAAATCGATCATGGTGTGCGTCCGTTAATACTTCTGCTGAATTCGCAGTATCAGGTGGAATGATATACATTCCCGTAAGGAAGTGAGTTGTTGTAAACTGAAGCCGGAGACCAGCACCACTTTTGCTTGATATTTAAACACACATAGTTCGTAGAGTTCTGGTTCACATCTTCGGAACTTATGCGGCGCCAGGGCGGGGAGCTATCGAAAAAAACTTCTATTATTATTAATATGCAGAATATTAAAAAATCCGCTGAAACCTTTCATTCATCGGCTAACCAGAATTGCTTAAACTGTCTTGCGGATCTAGATTAAGCCTATGTGGGCGAGTTTACGAAGATATTGTTAAAATGCAAACTATGCCTCGCCGCCGAACGGCTTGTCTTGCATTGGACAAAACGTCGATATCTCCAGGCCTTTTATATACGCTGGGGTGCTTGATAGTCCGCGGACACCATTATCGCTCAACCAATGTCCCCGCTAATGTTGGCATCTACTCATATCCTAGGAATTAAGGCTGCAAACACGTAATAGTCTGCAATCATATCCACGAATTTGAGCACTTGTATATGTAGCCAGACTACCTTGACTGGGTACATCAATAGGCATCACTTAACCGTACTCAGTGGGACAATTATTTGGATTTGCGGATGTCCTGATTGCATATTTAAGGCAATTTGGCGGGATGGCAAGTACATTCAGTAAAAGTAAAAGTTAATTTAGGGTAAAGCATTAAAAATATCACATGCTATTGTAAGTCAGTGTTTGGGTAGAAAATGGCTATATAACATAAAAGGTCTCTACTCTGAATGGAACTGCCAAAGTTTTTCTCCCGTGAACTTGACGAATATAATTTTTTTTATTTTGGAAATTGACTCTAGTTTACATAAACGAACTCACCAGCATCCATCCACATCATAAACTTTGAGATTGCTTATTATTATTATTTCATTATTCTACACTGACTAACACGCTTGGTCTGCTAGCTTTTTGCATTCGCTGTGAATTGTCGGTTGGGCAAATATAAGACTTTGCAACAAAAGGCAATTTTAGGATTGTAATCAAAAATGTTTATAAGGCCAATTAGTGCCCAAAATTATGATTTTTAATATGGAAATTCTTTAGTACCTACTCCAACCGTCATTTTCGCACTTTATAAATCCTGTATTTACAACAGTGATTGTTGACGTGTAGGATATGCGCCAAGTCTATTCGGAAATGCCGTTGTAGTGTTTGCGTTGATAGACGTGTTTCGATATTTAGAATGCTTAAATAATTAATGCGCAGACATAAATCAGTAGAAAACGACAGCCCGAATGTTCTTCGATCCCCACATTGTCACCTTTATCGTGACTTTCAGTATATGGTTCGTCTGTTTCCTACTAAACTTTGTCATTTAAGCTGCAGTTATTTCGAGCCGTGGTTTTAGGTGCCTTAACCCAGTACGTAATTCGTCTGCTTTTATGGTAAACTTGGACATTTTGAATCTTTAAAATCCGAAATACGTACAATAGCTGCCGATGACCATGAAACGCTAATTATGAAATTTGCCTGGACACTTTGGCATATATTTGAAAACACTATTGTGATTCATTCAGTTTATTGAATTCTGCAAAAGTCTTTTATTTAGTTAAATCGTCATTTTGGTTAGGTTTATTAAGAGAAATAACCATTAGTTGTGGGGAAATTGAAAGTAGGCTCCTATAGAAGGAACATCCTATGCTATTACGAAAGAGCAAACCACACCGCACATTAAAGTTGATAATATTAAGAAGGAACTCCAAAATAAATAAAATAGGTACAGAAGATATCCCTTCCAGAACTGGAAAAGTTTACACAAAATTGTTCAATTTGAAGTGAAGCCAAATTAAAGGAAACAAATTTGTTTGCAGTAACATGGAACAGTTGTATTTAAGAAATTATATTCAGATATTCTGTTAATATTTTTGCGCAAAATGAAATTAAAGCAGTGTTTGTTTGAATGCAGCAATGAACCTCAAATTTCCTTCAATAAAAACCAAATGTCTAACATGTTTTCGTAGATTTAACACAAATAATGCCTTATTTAATGTAAGTCGTGAAAAAATAATAGTTTTTTGTATACTTTGCAATCCTCTTTTACTTTATTTAGAAAAGGAACAGACGAAAGAATAATAAGTATTTCAAAAAATGGCAATGTATGTGGCCAGTTTTATCTGAAAGTGGAATTAATGTTCCCATGAGGAAGGTAAATCATTATAAAAAGAAAATAATGTTCTTTAATTTCCAGTCAAATTGAATCGTTTATCTTCAGAAAACTTTAAGAAATTCTCAAAATGTTCAAATTCAATTGTGACATTATGTTTGAGAAATTTAATAAACACAGAAGTTTGTCAGCTGAATATCTAATCAAAGCAATTTCTAAGAGGTAACTTTTATGGAAATTTTTTTTATTAATCTTAGGAATATAAGTTGCAGAGTTATACTGCTGACATGATTTACTCTTGAAAATGTGGTTTGCTGTTTCGAGGCATTTCTACAAAGAAGCAACATGGTCATCATTCTAAAAACTCATCAAAAACACTTTCTTTCGGTAAATACTCTTTATATATACCTTATTTTGAAGGTTTTGGTGTAATCGTCGAACAGATGCGCAAATTATGAATTAATCAGTGAAGATAGTAAAAAAAGCAATTTGATGACAAACTTTTTTCGATGACATTCAATAAATACGTCACCGGTAAGAACAAACTTTACAGAATATTTTTGACTAAAGAAAAATTCTTTTATTATAAAGAAAGTGGTTGCTTCAAGTTTTCAACTTAACACAATATCTAAATTTATTGTTCCAATTAAGAACTCTTTTTTACGTCTCTAGAACTACGGCATTATCGAGAAAATTTTATATTCCTTCACGAACATTAAGTAATTCCTATAGTTATTTCAAGTACTTAATAGGCCTTATGCCGTTCATTATTATTTCTATGTTTTCCTTAATGCATTCACACTGGTATTGGATTAATGATTAAACTTTTACAAATTAAGGAAAATTACGCGGTCAACGGCGACCACTGTATTATGTTATGGAACTGGAAGTCATTTGTATCATCTGTGAAGGATAACGTATGAATTTTTAGACAATGTCACTGTTGTCTTTTTCGTTATGAATTCTTACTTCACATTGATTCTGCAGACTTTTCAGAACCTATGCATTAGAGCGTGCCTGGTGCATTTAACTGCATCTTTGTTTTACTGCTGTTTGTGATTCGTCATTATAAGCATATTTCTTCAAGGAGTAAATTTAAAAAAATGTGTGAATTATTTAAGCGTATTTCATTGAAATATTCCTCTATGAACCCTGCACTCTACTTGTTTTTAAACCTCTTTATTCGGATTATACACAATTCTACTAGAATGGTTTGTATGTATCAATGAGCGCAAAACATGAAAATGGTTGTTGCTATCCGGGAAAAAAGACAACGAAAGGATTGCATGTGTCGAGCAAACTAAAACAACCTTTCAAGAACAGTGTTAAAATTGGGCTACAATTTGTTTAGTAAACGGAATTACTTTAATTATCAAGGACATGTCTTAGAGCGGCATTATCCGGTACACATCAATGCATAATGTCCGAAAGTTCCCAAACCACCGTCTGATGATACGTTAGCTTACCTTACAAAGTTTTATTTCATAGCAGAAACATATGGCAGGTAGGTGCCTTCGTCGAATCGTCACACATGTTCTGCATATCCAGGAACACCTGGTTGCTTTCGGAAGATTAAGCTGACAAGCGTGATCCTGAAATGGGTTTAGTCTCAGTCTTTCGCAAACCATGTTACCAATTGCGATCTCAGTTAACAATGTCACGTAGTGGTAAATGGTTCCCGCTGGGGAATCAGCTCAGCTGATGTCAAACAATGTAGGCATCAAAATGAAAATATTAATTTACGTCAGTTCCTGGGAATTTTTTAAATCTAATCCTCGCTATACACCGGACATTGAAGTACACTTCTCAGTGCCACACTTGTATTTTTGCAGGATCCCAAGGACTCAGTGCAGGTGCGATTGCGGGCATTGTTGTGGGACTTATCGCTGGTGTTGCGCTGATCTCTTTGGCCGTCGTATAATTTGTTAATCTGGTCCTAAGTTAGCTTGCAATCTAATCTGTATATTGACAATTAACAGTATTAATTTTTTAAGTAAATACTAAAAGCTGTTCAATATCAGCGAGAATGTGTGTCCCAGGTTGCCATAAAGTCGGAAGGTAATAAAGGCAAACATTTCATTCATCTGACTAAATCGATTTGCACGCGAACCGAACAAACTTGGACAGACTAAGATATGTGCAATTTATACACAGGGAGCTACGATATTTATAGGAGGCATTATGTATGCTACAGCATACACAACAAGAATAAAAGCTGCTGAACGTGTCCCTACTGTTTAGGGACCTCCCTTGTTCCATCCTGTATTAGGCTCCATTTCGCGATCTCTTGGAACAGACGTAGAAGGTAGAAGTCTAGTCAGGTAGTAGCGGTCGGTGGATATTCGTGAACTTTTGTCAACACCTCCCCGGCAAAAACCGGCAAATCATAAAGTTTGTGACACAGTGGTTGGAGTGATCGACTCTGGTAAAAAATATCGCGTGTAAGAGGCCCAGTTGGTACGCCATTTTTGGTTTCGGTATGACCAGTCACCGAGAGCTAATAAGTCAGAAATGAATACTCCATTCTACCTTGTTTTAACAGATGCCTCCCACACTGGCTTGAATTTAAAGTCGAAATTATTTTATCACCTTTCTGGTTTGCCTAGAATCCTCACAATCGGCCTAAAAGAGGGTTGTGGCACAATAAAGTTAAACTTAATAAATGCTCGTTGAATTAAACCACAGAAGATTGTTGTTTAGAGAATATGACTGCTAGTTGGAGTTCATAAAAACATTGCACACCCATGCGCGTCAAAAAGATTGTCAGCAGCCTCTTGGCGGCAGTTGCAGTAAGAATCACACATATTAAAATACAAAGCCAACTGCCACGAGCAGAAATACAGAGAGTAAATTATCAGGTCTGGTGCAGTTTTTCGCAAAACATGTACGTCGGAGAAACTGGAGGACCGTTCTGGGCGTGACTCAGCGAACACCAGTACACGCCAGTGGCATCACATGCCCATCGTCCGACGAAACCCAGCAGAACATTTAATTTCGACGTGGGCGAACATTTAGCTAGAGATCACCGTACTGTGAGTTGCGAGTTGCTTGAGTCATGTGTTACGGGCACCTAGAATGACCCACCCAACCCCTATTTCGTTCGTGGATATGGAAGGGTTTAAATAAATTAATCGCGTAGAGATGAACAGATTCTTAAACTTCAGTGCTGGTGCGTTAGATGGTATGTCACATTTACTTGCGACGGGGGGAACTTTTGGCGCGAGGTTACACTACTGTGAGTTGCGAATCCCTTCAGTCATGTGTTACGGATTCCTGGAATGACTCCTCCAACCTATATTGCGTTCTTCTGTATACAATGGCTTGACAAGGTAATCGCGTAGAGGTGAACACATTTTCCAGCGCCAGCCCTAGTGAGTTAGATGTTCGATCCACAATACGAGTGAGGATATTTAGGCAGGCCATCCCCTGGACGCCCTCCCCGTTAAATTAATACACTCGCATAAAACGTTCCTCTGTGGTTAAACCGTTGATTGTCACCCACAAGTAGAAACCTTTAACTACATCCAACAAATACCGAAACTTCTTGTGTACGAATGAAAATGTCATATTCGAGTTTGAATAGCCGATAGAATCGCGAGGCATATCAATCGTTTAGGTCGCCAGTAACCTTAGTCATGGTTCACGGGCTCGCAGTCTATAAGCAAATGAAACGACCTGTCTAAGGCCTATTCGCTGCTGAGTGTCAATTCGGCCAGAATAAGTCGTCACTTAGGTTACACATCGGCAAACGCTTCGTCGAACGTCAGCGCAACGAAACTATATGGCAGAACAGTCATCACGACCAATTCAGCCAGGCGTGAGGAAATGTCAGCAGGTAACTGCGCGCATGCTGTCCATCGACCAATCAGGCAATAGACGGACTTTGTCTGCATACTATAAATAGGGCGACTCCATGTGTATAAATTAAACTTTTTACTACTCTTTGTGTGAAAATGGCTTCTAAAGTAATTCGTGCACTTTAGACGAAAAGTGTTTATGTACCAGTGAGAGCTCTTACGGTTTTACAATGAGTATTTAATTGTACCTCCGGGGAATTGATAATTAAGAAAAAATGAAAATTGGGACATTAATATGGTATTATTTACGTATGCACTACGTGACGTTATTTTTTGATGCGAACAACGACTTTGATGTTGGGTTAGGTTTTGACAATCGCGTTTATTTTTCAATTAGCATTCTGGTGAAACAAGCGTTACTTGGAGCTCTTCGCGATAGCACTCTGAATATTCAAGTCAAGTCAAATTTATTAAAGGAAATATAGGCAAACGCCTTTGAACTCCCTCTTGGTACATAGGATTTAAGAAATGCATCGGCAAAGCCGAAAATTCTAAAGAAGTCGTTGACACAATTTCAAACGACTACTCGCTTGTTTCAAGTAAAAAACTCACACTCAGATTACACGAGCCAGCAGTGTAACTGAGGAAGAATAGCAGACAGTGAAAAAACTCCTAAGGCTGGCTCATAATTCAAAATGGAATGTCATTTTTGGTTTTTAGGAGAAAAACTGTCGCTCGTGGGGAAGCATGTGAATGATAGGGGCATGATGCTTCTGTGAATGTTGACGGTAGCCATGGCATCCATGACGAGTAATATCTACACCCGAAGGACCATACGAGGAGGAGACCTCGGAGTCACGAGAACGTCCCGAAGACCGGAGATGCGACCATGATACGCCTTTGCTGTGTCAAGAGCCGAGGAACCTACCACGTTGTCAGCAATCGGTCGATACGAGAAAGGGTGTGACAGGGCCGCATAGCCTAGGACCATAGGTGCGATAGGTGCGTCCTCAGACACGATCGGCGCAGATCGCATAGTGAGTAGAGACAACATAGGTAGATAATGGCAGAGACTCATTTTGTTAATTACTAATAATAATAATACTACTTACAAATTACTATTAGTATATATTTATAGCATTTCTAGAATTTCAGGTTTTGGATGTAGAGCGCTTCAATTTTTAGAATCGGAATAGTTCAGTGATTGGATTTGGAGTACTTAATCGTGACGATACTCATTATATCGGTCTAGGTTTGCCTTAAAGACATCCACGGAAGGGGACATGACAATATCCGCAGGAAGAGCATTCCATGCCTGGATTACCCTCTTAGAGAAAAAGAATTTTCTTGGGTCAAGTCTTGCCCCAGTCACACGTAATTTGAGGGGGTGTCCTCGCAGCCTAGAGGTGGTGGCCCGCTCAAAGAAGTCATTTGTTTGGAGGCAGCAATCCTGACCACGCAACATGCGAAACGCCTGGATTAGGTCCCCACGTATCTGCCTGTAATCCAGATGAAACAAGTCAAGATTTACCAATCGGGTCTCATAAGGGAGGTTCCGTTGTCCTCGTACTAATTTTTTTGCGCGTCTTTGTACCCTTTCGAGGTTTTTTTTGTCTTTGGCTGTCCAGGGTCTCCAGGCTTGGATGGCAAATTCCAGTTGAGGTCGCACGAACGTGCCGAATACCTTGCCAAATACAGCTTTGTCAAACTTAGCAAAGGCTCGCTTGATTAGATACAAGCTCGACATTGCGGATTTAGCCACTTTCAGGACGTGGAGTGATGGCTTCAGTGAAGGCGTGAACCACACCCCCAGGTCTTTCTGAGCCTCAACCTCTGGCAGCGGCGTGTGATTCAGGTAATACACCCTCCGAGGCATAGTGCTGGTTCTACCAAAGCGCATTAGGTTGCATTTTGCCACATTGAATGGCATGAGCCAAAGGGTCGACCATTGCTCTAGTCTATGCAAATTTGCCTGGAGGTTTAATTCATCGTCTTGGTTGCGTATGACCTTCCAAAGTTTTATGTCATCAGCAAACATTGCGATTTCGCAGTCTAGTCCGCTTATGCAGTCATCAATATATATAAGGAAGAGAATAGGGCCAAGAACAGATCCCTGTGGAACCCCGCTCTCAACTGCTACCTCCGCCGACCGCTGTTCGCCAATACATACGGTCTGGGTACGACCAGTCAAGAAGTTTGCTATCCACTGCAAAAGGTTTCCCCTTACCCCTATGCGGCTGAGCTTGTATAAGAGACGTTGATGGGGCACCGTGTCAAACGCCTTCTTGAAGTCTACGAAGACTGTATGCACCGTATTCCCTTCATCGATCGCTCGGGTCCATTGTTCTAGACAATAGAGCAGATTGGTCAAGCAGGACCTTCCCCTGCGGAATCCGTGCTGCTTATCAGAAAGAAGTTGATGTTGCTCCAAAAAGTGCATCAGCTCGCGTTTGACTATGCGTTCCATAAGCTTGCAGGATATTGAGGTGAGGCTGACCGGTCTATAGTTATTTGCGGTCGCCCGACTTCCACTTTTGTGGATGGGTGAGATCCACGCTGTCTTCCAATCGGGTGGCACTTGTCCAGTATTAAGAGAAGCTCGGAAGATAAGGTACAGGGGTACCGCCAACTCTATGGCTAGCTCTTTTAATAGCTTTGCAGGTATCTCATCCGGACCTGACGACTTCGTTTCTTTAAGCTGTAGAAGTTCTCGCAGAACGGTAGCTTCCGTGAGTGCAACCGAGTCTATGGTCTGGATCACACCCACATTGCAGTTTATAGCGGTGAACTCAGCCTCTCTCGTAAAGACCGACTGGAAGAAGCAGGATAGATGTTCCGCCTTTTCGTTAATCTCGCAAATTTCTACACCGTCGTCTGTTTTTAGCAGAGGAATAGGGTCTCTATTTCGAGTACATTGCCTAACGTAGCTGTAGAAAAGCTTTGGGTTTCCTACTGCACGATTTATTAGATTACTCTCGAAGTTTTGTCGGCTAATTCGTATCAGGCTCTTAACCTTGTTTCTCTGTGCCTTATACCTATTGTACGATTCGGGGGTCCTCTCTCTGCGATAGATTTTGAACAGCCTTCCTTTGCGGTTTACTTCCCTCTTTAGCGTCGGCGGTAGCCATCGAGGCCTATTTGTTACTTTCTTTACCGTGATAGGACAGAAATCGGTAATTAGTCCGTGTAATACGGCTTTGAATGCCGACCAATCATCGAGAACGCACCCGGTGAATAGTTCGTTCCAGTCTATCTCGCTCACTGTGGTTTTCATTTGTGTAAAGTCCCCTCTCCATATGTTGCGTCTGGTTACCGCACTACGATCGGGCACAGAGAAGAGTGAATATTCCCACTGTAGCACTACGTGATCACTTTTTCCGAGAGGTGGTAAACAATTTACAATGTCCACGCTATCAGGTGCTTTGGTAAGTACTAGGTCTAAGCAATTAGCTTGTTGCCCTTCGCGTAATCTGGTCGGATATAGGACGTGTTGCGTTAGGAAAGAGGCCTGTACTGTGCGCAGGAGTCGTCGATCGAAATTTACTTCTGAGCCGGGCGCAGAACTCACATTCCAGTCGATATGGGGGGCGTTAAAGTCTCCCATGACCATGACATCGGATCTCCTAGCAATTTCTTCGACTCCTTCTATCAGACTATTGTCTGACTGCTGGTTGCTCGATGGTGGACGGTAGACCGCCATGATGTCAAGGGTCTGTGACCCCGGTGTTCTAACGGTGAGCCATATTGCCTCTATATTACCCGAAAGGTTTTCGGACTTGTCGGACACGAGCAGGCCGTGTCTAACATAGATTAGCACACCCCCACCTGGACGCCCGACTCTATCTTTTCGGAAAACTTGAAACCCGGGGAGAGCAATTTCCTGGTCGCTTACCTTCGTGGACAACCATGTTTCTGTTATGCAGACGACGTCTGGTTCCAGTTGGCACGTAATAATCTTAAGCTCATCTAATTTGGAGAGCAGGCTTTGTGCATTGGTGTACATGCACTTTAGTTTCTTTGTACGGTGTAACCCGGTTGTGACAGTCACTTCCTGACCGTCGTTCGGAGTATTACGGTTTGGTTCAATGTTTTCTTCTGAATTATCTTCCCGTTGAAGATTTTCAGGCCTACCTCGCCATTCTTGTTCCTCGACTGTAGTTCCGCTACTAGTTCTCGGCGTTTCAGCCGTTCCTCCAGGGAGTAGTCCGGTTGAAAAAAAACCTCTTTATGCGCGTGACGAAGGTTAGTTTTTTTAGACAGGATTACCTGAACATGTTCCTTGTTTTTAAATACTATTTTTAGCGGTCTGGGTCGGGTCATTTCTGCAGTATCTGCCGGCCTTTTCCCGATACGAAATGACTTGAGCACTTCAAATTCTTTACCTGGCGGGAACAGATCGCTCAGGACATCGTTAAAGGAAACCAAGTTCGGATCGTTCTGGTCGTTTGAGCGGTCTGAAATGGCTTCTTTTAGCCCCTGTACAACTAGACAGTATTCATGATCCTCTCGGTGTCGTGTGCCCTTAGCAGAGGTTTGCGCCACCTTGTCTGCAGTGGGCCTGGAGCTCGAACTGTGTGGTGTGACTGCTTGGTCG
>JAYGXS010000159.1:33106-46088 GCA_036362985.1 Ligula intestinalis
AGAATTGTCTGAAGTTACTTCTTGCAACCCCTGAACAACTACACCATTGAAGCGATTGTGTTTAAAAATCAGTTTCAGTATCAGATTATTGAGGGAAATGTAGGCGAATGCCTTAGAACTCCCTGTTGGTAACAGGATGATAGGAAATAATTTGATTCAAAGAAAAATTTAAAATGTTCGACAGTTCCATGTTCCGAGAAGACAATCTTCACAAAAATATGACAGAAATATATATGGCTACTTGCAAATCGCGAGTAGTATAATTTGATGCAGTGTATGTGATAAGCAATGTGATTCATTGTAAAGTGATTCATTGTAATCTGATGAAGGAGTTTTTAACTTTATTTCGTTTGCGCTTGATATATGTCCAGTCTCCTCTTAAACGATTGATACAAGTGGAGAGGACTACCACTTCTGGAAGAGCGTTCCACGCTGTAGCTACTCTGTTGCTAAAAAAACATTTTCTTCCGTCGATCCTTGCTTTGCCTGGGCGTAGTTTAAGGGAATGCCCGCGCAAATTTGGCGTGTTGGTCTGGGTAAAACAATCACCAGGAACGAAACAACAATGCAGGTTATTCATAATACGGAAGGTTAATAAGATATCCCCTCGGAGTTGTCTGTAGGAAAGGGGAAATAGGTCGAAAATGGACATTGTACTTTCATAGGGCAAGGTTGATGAAAACGAGGAACAATACGGAACCTAAAACTGAGCCCTTTGGGACGCTACTAACCACAGATAAACCCAAGGACTGCTGGTGACCGAATTGGACTCTTTGTGACCGTCCTGTCAAAAAGTTTTGGAACCATAGGAGGGGGTTCCCGCGAACGCCTGCGCTGCGCAGCTTAAGCAGCAGGCGTTGATCAGGGATGGTATCGAACGCCTTTTTGAAGTCAATGTAGATCGCATGCACCGTTTTGCCCTCGTCACGTGCTTTGGTTCAGCTATCAAGTGAGAATAGCAGATTGGTAAGACAGGACCTACCACTGCGAAAACCATGTTGGGTATCGGAAAGGAGGTGATTCTGCTCGAGGAAGTGCATCAACGCCTTCTTAATGATTTTTTCCATGGTTTTGCAACAAATGGAGGTAAGGCTCACCAGCCTGTAGTTATTTGCGGACGCTCGGCTTCCATTTTTGCAAAGTGGGAGGATCGTGGCTTTCTTCCAATCAGATGGTAGGCAGCCCGTAACAAATGAGGGCTAGCGGCTTCGCCATTTCACAAGCTAGCTCCTTCAACAGCTTGGCCGGGATTGCATCGGGGCCTGGGGAGGTCGATTCTTTCAAATTAAGAAGCTCATTCTAAACTAAATCTTCGGAGAAGAGGGCTGTATCAATAGATGGGATCGAATTGTCTTCATAAGTGTGGGATAGAAAACCGGGTTCAGACATCTCGACGGACTGAGAGAGATGGTCAGCTTTATCCTTGTTCTCTGAGATTTCGGCACCTTCGGCAGTTCGCAGTAGGAGAATAGGATCCTTATTCCACGTGCTCTGTCTTATATAACTGTACAGGACTTTGGGGTTAACCATGGCTTGGTTTAACAGATTCTCTTCGAACTACTATTGAGCACTGACAATGAGACGTGTGCCCGGTTCCTCTGCATTTTGTACCTATTAAGAGATTCAGGTGACCTAGCAATTCGGTACTTTTTAAACAGTTTTCCCTTCTTGTTAACTTCGGTTTTTAAGCATGGATTCAACCAGCGAGGCCTGTACGTAAGTTTTCGGCGAGTGGTAGGGCAGTGGTTATAGATGAGGTTATGGACTATCCCTTTGAACTGTTCCTAAGCTTTTTCAACGTTGTCGGAGAGTGTGGATGCCCAGTCTTTGAAAAAGAGATCATGTTTCATTTGCTCGAAATCACCATGCCAAATATTAGGACGGAGGTCTTGTGGTTCGGCAGGCAAAGAAAATTAACTGTATTCCTACATGAGAACTACATGGTCGCTCTGGCCTAGTGGGGGTAAGCAATTCACAAAGTCGATATTGTCAAGCGACTTAGTGAGCACAAGGTCAGGGCAGTTCATCCGCTGGCCTTCACGAATTCTTGTAGGAAATGTGACGTGCTGGGTGAGAAGTAGGGATTATGTTATATTCTGGAGCTGGTGGTCGAATGCCGATTCAGGGCAATCAGCTGAGGATGAGCTCCAGTTGATGGTAGGAGCGTTAAAGACCATAACAATAAGGGTATCTCGTCGCGTAGCGAGGGTTTTAAGCTCATCCAGCAATAGAGCATCGGCCTCAAGATTGTTCCTCGGTGGTCGGTAGACAGTTAAGCTATCAAGGCTTAGGGAACCCGTTTCTCTTACAGTTAACCATACCACTTCTTGGCAAGAGAGATTCGCCGTTTTTTTTTCAGAAACATAAAAACTGTTCTTCACGAAGGTTGCTACGCCTCCACCTCTTCGGTTGTCTCTGTCTTTCCGGAACAGTTGAAAGCCGGGAATTCAAATCTTGCGATTGCCAATCTGGTCCGACAACCATTTTTCTGCTATCGGAATAACATCGGGAAGGAGGTCAGATTCGTTGATCCTTAGTTCATCCATTTTTGAAAGTAAGCTTTGCGCATTGGTATACATAAATGTCAAATTTGAATTCTTGCGTGGTCCATTTGTAGCCCCAACGCAGGCTACTGGAGTAGCTGCGCGGTCATGCGAATCGGTTTGGTCCATGAAAGGGCAGAATTTCTTTCGACTATCTGGTCTTTGAAGATCACGAGGTTCGGTTCTCCTTTGATTCTGCGTTCTTTTAATTCTAAAACAAGCATGCCGCGTTTCAGCCTGTCGGCAGGAGAGTAATCCGGCTAAAAAACTCATCCTTTCTAGACTAATTCAATCGAAAACGTCTTGAGAGAAGTTTTTTTCTGTGTCGCTGGTTAGGACGATCCGTAGTGGTCGTGTTCTTGTCTGCTGAGTTGAGTTTGGGCGAATTCCAAGACGCAATATCTTTTGATAAAAAGTCTCCCCAAATGGTTGCAACAGCTCGTTTAGGAGCTTTTGGAATAACCCTTTTTCAGCCTCGCTTCTTTCGCTGGTTGTTTCGGCAGAGGACTCGGGTAGTCCCTGTATTATGATGGAGTTGCCCTTGTCAGGGCCGTTGCTATTGATTAGGGGTTTTGGTTATCCTCAGACCACTCAGAATCATCAATTGGTTGATTGATTGCGGGCTTTTGGTTATGCTCCGACAACTCAGCATCCTCAGATGGGCCTCGCAAAATGGGAATGTCTACTGAGACATCAAAACTAGTAACGCTCTGTGCACGGTCAACGGGGCCTTTATCCGGGGACCGCTGGGAGGGATTTGACACTACCGGAGTGTAGATCTCCTTAACTTGGGCTGTGACTACCTTTTGATCTGATATTTGCTTATTAGAAGAGCAAGACGGATTCTCTTTCGTAACAGGACGACCTTCTTGAGTTGTAGCCGGTGGCCTCTTGCTCTTAATCTTTGGCTCTTTAGGAGGCGCGACTGGACTGCTTTTTACGGGTATCTTAGACACCACTTGTTTGTTTCCTGTGGATATGTTAGGCACACCACCCCCCATTCTACTACGGGTTTCTCTTTGTGTAGTTTCCTCCGGAATAAAAGACCTGTGGATAATCTCTTTAATCTCTTTGAATTCTAGTTCGAGCCGGTTAAATTTGGCGACTAGCATCTGGACCATTAATTGGCATGCGGAAACCGGCTGGTCTACTTGCGTCGTCTGCGCTAAATTTATAACACTCTTCGAACGCCTTGTCCACCGTGTTGTGATGGTGTAATGGCTAGCGCGTTCTTCCTCGATGTAAGTGGTACTGTGTTTGAACTCTGGTCGCGTACCCTTTTTCTCTTCAGAAATCGAGTAAAACATGTTCGCAAAGCTTTTTACAATCAGCGAAAATAGATTTCCTGATCAAGAATATTGCCTTAAATTTGAGGAAAATATACTAGAACAAGTTGTCTACGATTATATTACCTGAGCAATTTCGTGCTTTTGTATGTCCGTATATTAAGAGTATTAGGCCAGTTTTGCTAATATTACGGTAATTACCGTAATATCGCCTTCACAGACAAGCCACCTACTTTCGTTAGGCGGTAACAGCTAAGAAGACTTTACGGACAGGGTTTTCAAAGACCTGTTTTCCGACAGCATTACCGCTGCGGTGAGCTTCACCGGTGCGTATGTTGACAGCCCGAAGAGGGCTTTTGAAAATTCAACATTACATAAGCTTGTGACAGGTAAATGTTTATGCATTCCGCTTTATCTATTAACAACGCAGAAGTGGCAACTACGTGGTGCTTATCGCATAATCAAGATCGGGCGGAAATTAGAAGAGCCTTCATAAAGGATTTGAAGAAGGCCTACAAAAGGCTAAACAGGGGCAAATATATCACCCGAAACGTTCAAGCTATTATGGTAAGGTCCTTCAACACTTCTACTTACATTAGTCAAGTTACTAGATAAAATAATTCCTGCAGAACTGATAAGTACTTCCTATCTTACTAATTTCATTTATTTGCAGAAGACCACGGCCCCAGCGATGACGGCCCCAGCTCATCTGGAGCAGTAACTGGACAATCACAACCGTTTGCAAGCACTCCTGTGATATGTGTATAACATTTACTAGAGCGCCAACAAACTCTTATTTTTGTAAAGTAATATTTTTTGCCCTTTTTTGCATAATACAGTTTCCTACTATTAAATCTCTTCAATAACATGTCTACTACGGCGTTTCAAAAAAGGGGGTTTCGCGATAAAGAAGGTAACCTCTGCCCAATGTAGAGCTTTCGTAGAAGCCTACATGTTGTTTCACATGGAGCTCCCATAGAGTCTTACTTCGTAGACTTGTAGGGTTCCCGTCAAACTTCAGTCGGAACCCATTTGCTATCAGGGTAATTACATGCCTTCCGTATTGTTTACTGAATTTTACTTTTTTCTTCGGACGCAATGCGTACCAGATCTTCAATTTGTGGTTCAGATGTAAGCTTTTATGATTAACTTATCTCTTTAGATGCTGTTTTCATAAACACGGATGCCTTAAATATCTAAATTTCTCCAAAACTCTTTTTCTACAAAGGGCATCATGATCTAAGAGTGCAAAGGTAAGTTCTGGTAAATAAAAACGATTCGCCTTACGCGGCCATCGGACGTTAAAACATGCATGTTTTCGAATTTTTAGAAAACGGATTACTCTTCATGTCCAGGATTGCTACAAAAGTTGTGCATCTTCTGTTATTTTGCTAAATTTATACCGAAATATAATATTCATGCTGACAGGAATTGTTTTGTGTTAACATATCAAAGTAAATTTGGCACATTTGACCTTCAATTATTTCGGAATATAAGGGTTAACATTCTGAAAATTGAAATGGCTTGAAGTATATTTTAGTAAATTAAACGGTCCAATTGCGGAATTTGTTCAGAATACACCTCCTTATTCCATGCCAAAATTAATACATGTATGTATGACGGGACAGCGACTACAGCAAAAGTGATTTCTAATTCACAAGATCAATGGTTTAAAAATGGCTTTTCTATTTGAAAATGTTTTGCAGCCTATAGCCTTAGTTTTGAAGTCATTTGAGAGACGCGCAATTAGCGAAGCTGCTCATAATGTTGAGGAAACCCATAAAATTGCATTACAATAATTAGTGTGCATCCCCTCTCAAATATGAAACAACAATGCTTAAATGTGCTTGCTACATACTTACTCGCAGACCTTCTAAGATTACCAGAAATGAACAGGCCCTCATTTTTGCGTTGGACATTTTATCTGGGACAGCGTCTGGCAACCTATTTTACTGTGTTTAGCCATTTAAACGTTTACAATTACCTACTGGTTATCAATAAATCTAAACACTTATTTCGCAGAAAAGTAAGTGCACGAAGTCGCTGAATATGTTGCTAAAAACAGAGTTTACCTACATGACTGTGTTTTGTGCTCAACACAATTAATAACAGCCGGGTGCCTAGCATGGAAGGAGTATGCATTAACATGTGAGTGGACACGACAGACATAATGGATAATTATTTCTTTATACGTATGCTTGGTTATAGTCATTGGTCACCAAATATAAAAATCAGAAGTTGTGTTAAATATGCAGTGAGCTGAGTATTTTTTATCCTTCGACAGTAGGCTCGGACAAATCGACAGCTTTTCCCAGGGCATGCTTTACAATCTCCTATTAAATGTGAAGTGTGTATTTCAAATATAATCTTATTATCTGCAGTCATGCATTTTCCATATTATTCTACCTGAGAATGCAAAGTACCGGTGGCCTATTTATTCGGACATTTCTTTATACGCATTGGGCAATCGATAGCGATAGATTGAGAGGTTCTTAACTGTAATCAGTGCTAACTTTGATCTCGCATATTTTGAGAACTGTCAATGAATATCGCTAGACTATTAGCAGCTAGTGTGCGCATCGGGTTCTCTATCAGGGCCTATTTACAGGTGAGCAAGCTGCTGAACGTTCACATACTGCTTAGGGAACTCCCTTTTCCGTTCTGTCTTGGGCCTCATTTCGCGGCCCATTAGAACAGCCATAGCGGCTAGTAGTTTGGACAGAGAGTGGCGGTCGGTGCACGTTTGTCAACGAGTACCGAGCAAAACCGGCAAGTCAGCGAGTTCGTGGCTCAATGGTTCGAGTAATCGACTGTGGTCAAAGAGATCGCGTGTTAGAGGTCCCGGTGTTGCCCCACTTATTGTTGAGTTATGACACGTCATCAACAGCTAATATATCAGAAGTTATTAGCCAATTCTCTCTTTTTAATGTACGCCTCCTACACTATCTGGCATGTTGGGTCGACATTATTTTATCCCATTTCTGGTTTGCCTAGCATCCATACAATCGACCTTAAAGGGGGTTGCGTAAGGACGACAGATCAGTGCATTGAGACACACAAAAGGTGAACCTATTAAAAGTTTGTTGAATTAAACTGTAATTGATTGATTTTTAGAGAAAAGGACTGCTAGAATGGGATTCTGTTGTGGAAATGCTGCCGAATACAGAAAACTGCTGCTTAGACGAGACCGACCACAGAAGACTACTGCTGGACACACAGACCAGAGTTAATATACAAGTACAAGTAACAGTAAAGTACTAGTTGTTATCCCATCCTGTCTTCTCTTCCTAACACGCACTGGGGGAACATAACCGGTGTTGACACAGTAACACACGTCGTAACAACAGCATGTTAACGTTAACAGTTACATACTGGTTTGCAAAAATTCTAGGCATTTATCTCGCAAAACATTTAATGCATTATGTCGCCGAATTTGCTGCCGACAGTGAAGTTTAATCACATGATCGTGTTTTTGTTGTCAACTGAATGAAACACTGTTTAGTGTCTGGCAAGGGATGACTATGCACTAACATTTGAAAGTACACGTCTGACATAATTCGTAATTATTTTTTAATACGTGTGTAAAATAAATCTCATTGTTGATCAAATATAACAGTCAAAAACTGTGTTAAATATGCAGTAAGCTGACAATATTTGACAATATCTGACAATAGCTGACAATATCTGAGGGTCCAGGGTGGCTGAGGAAAACGGAGGACCAGCCAAACATATGGAAGGCAGATTTCAATTCAATGAAGAATGCACTATCGACCGTGAATTGGGACTGCCTACTCAAGGGGGAACAGGAGGAGGATTGGAGATCACTCAAGAGGGTTGCATTAGATCTGCTTAAGCGCTTTTGTCCGGTCAAGGTACACAAGACGACTAGTCGCCCTGCCTGGTTGACGAGAGACCTTAACAGGCAACTGAAAAAGAAGAATAGGAAATGGAAGTTATTCAGGAAAAGTGGGTCGCCAGTACACCTCGAGGAATTCCGACGCCAAAGAAATGCAGTAAAAAAATCAATTCGCCAGGCCAGGAAAAACTATGAATCAAGAATCCTCCAACAGGCCGAAGAAAAGCCCGAAATTCTATTCCGCTATATTAACAGTAGATTAAAAAACAAGGATCCTGTCGCAGTACTTAAGAATGATGATGGCGGAGAAGTCGTTGAGAATGACGAGAAAGCCGAGTACTGTAGCCGGTTCTTTGCCTCGGTATTCACTAGGGAAACAGAGCTTCATTTTGATAATGCCAACAGTGCTGTTGCAAACGCCGGTCCAGCACTTCATTCTCTACTATTTCCAACATCTGTAGTTGAGAGGGAGCTGCAGAGCCTCAAAGAAGCAAAGTCATCCGGTCCAGACAATATACCAGCCAAGTTCTTGAAAGAATTGGCAAGCGAACTCTCAGAGCCCCTAGCACATATCTTTCGTTCTTCATTTGAACTAGGAAAACTGCCATCTGAATGGAAAAAGGCAAATATTTACCCGATATACAAGGGCGGAGCCCGAACGAAGGTTAACAATTACCGGCCCGTCAGCCTAACTTGCATTTGCTGTAAGGTGATGGAAACGATAATTAAGAAGACGACAATGGAGTTCTTGGAGGAGAACAATCTACTGTCAGGGCTTCAACACGGCTTCAGAAAGAACCATTCCTGCCTATCCAGCCTTCTACTCTCCACTGAGCAGTGGACTCGCGCACTAGATGAAGATGGTAAGGTTGACGTCATCTATACGGACTTCAAGAAGGCATTCGACAGCGTCCCACATAAGCGTCTAATGTATAAATTGTCAGAAATTGGCATAAGAGGGAACCTGCTGGCATGGATCACAGATTTTCTCACAGGGCGATCGCAAACTGTGTGCATCGGTGACTCAAAGTCAAACCTTACATCTGTTCTGAGTGGCGTCCCCCAAGGCTCTGTCTTAGGGCCACTGCTCTTCCTTATCTATATCAACGACTGTGTCAACGACCTGGGTTGCAGTGCTATCATGTTTGCCGACGACGTCAAACTCTGGTGAGCCATCAGGTCTGACGCCGATAGGAAAGCGCTTCAAGAGAGTCTCAATCGACTTAGCTGCTGGTCTGCTCGTTGGCTTTTAAACTTCAACATTAGTAAGTGTGTGGTTTTAAGACTCCATACTAGAAGGACCGATGAGGAGAACGATTTCTTCCAATACCTCCTCGATGGGCACCCGCTTTCAAGTGTGAACGAACAAAAGGATCTCGGTGTTCTAATAAATTCCTCACTTAAACCATCTACTCAGTATGTAAAGGCAGCTAAACGCGCGACACAGGTGCTGTTTGCGATTAGGCGGGGATTCGTCAACATTAACAAGGAGCTCTTCAGGAAAACCTACGGAGCGTTTGTTCGGTCCCACTTGGAGTATGCTGTCCAGGCCTGGCGTCCGTGGTTCAAGAAGGATTACCTGCACCTGGAACGAGTGCAGGCGAGGGCTACGAAGATGGTCAAGAATCTTGGTCATCTGCCTTATGAAGACAGACTGACCGAACTTGATCTTTTCCCTCTCAATTATAGGCAACTCAGCGGGGACCTCATACAAACCTACAGAATTGTTAGAGGCCAAGACTGTGCCCTACAATTTGATGATTTCTTCGAATTGGCTCGGACTGACCATTTGCGAGGTCATCCTTTTAACCTACAGAGGAAACCGGCCCCTATCGACGTTCGACGAAACGCCTTCTCTCAGAGGGTCATTGGAGCGTGGAACGGACTCCCGGAAGATGTGGTCCTCTCAGATACTGTTGACATTTTTAAACACAAACTTGATTCTCATTTGCTGAAAAACTGTGGCAGATATAATGAACAAAGTGTCAGTAGCAGCACCTTGCAACTGGCTCACACTTATCGCTGATGTTAAGCCTACATTTGTACATTTGCATTATGTACTATTGTTACGGTGGACCTATTATGCGATTTTGGTTATGAATAGGGAGCTCAAGGGCGAAAGCATTCTTCCCTTAATAAAGTGACTTAAAGTGACTTCAACATTACAAAAAACTGGCTGGCGTGATAGTTTTGGAATTTTGGAATTTATATTTTTCAGCGCCAGTACGGCACTATCTATACAAAGTTAATTTCGAAAAAAAATAAAAATTCAAAAACTAATTTGACAATATGTGCAAGTAGACGTAGAAAGTCGTAATAATGTCAGCAGAAATTGTCCTTTTGGGGCAACATTAGCAATGTTTTGCAGGTAATTTTGAACTAAAAACGAAAAATTATGGCAGTTAAAAAAAACTCTTACAGTGAAAATGGAGACAGTGTTCAACGGGTCTCCATGTTCAAAAAGTTTGCAAGGGAAAAAAACTGCTTAGGATGATAGTAATAGAGCAGCAATAGGTGTATGTGGTCTGATGAAGGCGAGTATTCAACGAAACTGCCGCATTTTAGGCTGAGTACTTCCGCGTGGCTTCGTGTGATTCAGCGGTGGTTAATGGAAACATCTAGGTTCGCGGGGCAGAGAGAGTAGTTTCATGCGGATCTCCTAAATTCCCGATGGTCCTTTCTCGGGGTCATGGAGAAAGAGTGAAAATGGAGACAGTATTCAACGGGCCTCCCTGTTCAAAAGTGTGCAAGACAAAAAAAACTGCTTAGGAAGATAGTAGTAGAGCAGAAATAGGTGTGGGTGGTCTGATGAAGGTGAGTATTCAACGAAACTACAGCATTTTAGACTGAGTACTTCCACGTGGCTTCGTTTGATTCAGCGGTGGTTAATGGAAACATCTAGGTTCTCGGGGGACACGAGGCAGAGAGAATAGTTTCAAGCGGATCTTCTAAATTCCCAATGATCCTTTCTCGGGGTCATGGAGAAAGCTGCTCGGAAAAGATGAGGAGAATAGAAGGTTAATAGAGTCAGTGTTAAGATAAATGTGCAGTCTCTGTTTGAAAGTAGACAATCTAGTTAACAACTTAATTTCGATTGGCAAGTTTTTCCAAAGAAAGCTATATCTGGAAGCAAAAAACAAAGAGCGTTTACATGAGGAAGATGCAGGAGGGGGTATAACAAGTGCCGAGTTTCATAGGTTGTAGGGACGGCTGACGGGGGTAATGACAGAAGTCCTGGGTAAGTTTGTGCAATTATTGAGCCGAAAAAGGAGACAAAAGCCTGCTTCCAATCTCCTGGCCCAAAGGAACCTTAAGTTTGTTAATTGACACCTATTTGAGTAGCAAGTATTAGAAGCTGTCGGATACAGCAGTTTTCGTGTGAAATTTTTTTGAATTTGTTCAATTTTTGAACGGCTACCTTCATTCCTGAGACCGAAAAAGGGGCAACAGTATTCTAAGATGGAGAGAACGAACATACGATAAAGTCTTAATTTCATTTCAGGAAGATAGAAATTATAAGAGATAAAGCCGCAAATCTGTGCGGCTTTGGCTGTAATTCTATCGGCGTGAGGAGAAAGGTCTAATTTATTGGTGTAGCTTAATCCTAGGTCCTTGATACTGGAACATTCAGTCATTGGGTAACCTTTAAAAATAGCAGGTTTTGGCAGCCTTTCAGGCCCAAAGCACATATATCGGCACTTAGAAGGTGAGAACTCCATCTGCCATGTTGAGCTCCACGTCGAAAGAGCGTGCAGATCAGAATGAATTTGTTCTAAGCATCTCGCGGCCGTAGAGTTAGAGAAAGAGTAAACACACTTGAGATCATCTGCATAAATATAAGATTGGTAGTGTTTAACACTCAATGAGATATCATTTATGTAAAGCAAAAAGAACAGAGGACCTAGCACGGTACCTTGAAGGACACCACTCAAAATTGCGGTAGGATAAGAGTATGAGGATCCCACTAAAACCTGTTGTTGTCGATTTGAAAGATAAGATCTGATGAAGTCAGTAAGAGGACTACGAAATCCTGTAGCCTCTAGTTTGGCTAGGAGCCTTTTGTGAGGAACTTTATCAAATGCTTTACTAAGGTCAAAATAGATAACTACCACAGATAGATGATCATTACGAAGAGAAGTAAGTAGATTTAGAAAAGACATGTGACAAGTTTCACAAGACGGTCTGGTAAAAAGCCATGCTGTGAGGAGCTGAGAATGTTATTATTTATGCAGAAATCTGTAATTTTTTTGGCAATTAATTTTTCAAAGCGTTTAGCCAGAGAGGGCGTTTTATGAACACCGCGATAATTGTGAATATCTAATCGGGAACCAGATTTAAATACGGGAATTATAATAGAAGTTTTCCAGTAGTCCGGGAAAAAGCCATTCTCAAGAAACACTGAAAATAACTTACTCAGTAAGGGTGGGAAATCTCTTAATTATTTGATGAGTGAGTTTGGAATGTTATCAGTTCCTACCGAATGTGAATTTTTAAGACGACTTATTTCTTTTTGAATACAAGCGGGTGAGAAATTAAGGGTACTGAGATTTGAATCACACAGCAGGGGGATTACAGGAGTGGGACTAGTTTCGATGGTAAAGAACTCGGCGAAAAATGAATTTAGCAATGCTGCTTTCTCCAAATCCTCTGTAATAAAATGATTGTTGCCATTGAGTAAGGGTGGAATGACTTTCTGAAGCTTAGCCGACCGAAGACGGAAGACTTGAGCAACTGATCTGAAAGAATTCGCATCACTTAATGCTGTGGCCTCTCTACGCCTATCTCGTGCAAGCCTTATTTTAAGCGATAATTCAAATATTTGCGCTATTCTTAAGTGAACTGATAAAGAGCTATTAGACGTATCCTTAAGTTGTTTTTGTAATTTCTTAAGTCTATTTTGGAGAAAATGTGGCACAGTAGAAGAAGCTGAATTTGATTTAAAAATCTTAAGTGGGGTAAGAGCCTGAATATTTTCGGAAAGGTTTTGCAATAGCTCCTGGAAGAAGTAGGGATCGTTATTTGAAAATATGCTATGCCAATCTAGGGTACTTATGAAATCATTTATTAATTCATGGTTTACGTTACCGAAGTCGAGGTTATTGCATTTTACATCGGGCTTTTTAGAAAGAGAGACTGGAAAACAACAGTGAATTAAGACATAGTCACTTGTGAAAATATCACGATAAACATTCATAAAAAAAGGGTGGACATCATTTGTAAAAATTAAATCTAATATGTTGTCATTTCTGGTCACTGAACTGACCAGTTGTGACATGTTTGAAAAGTTAATAGTGTCA
>JAYGXS010000160.1:6511-45822 GCA_036362985.1 Ligula intestinalis
GAAAGCAGTCAGAAGCCAGGTCGTAGGCAAAAACAGCAAATTGTGGGTTTGCAAAATGCCCAGGCACGCCGAAGCATATTGTACGATCTTGACAGATAACCTTTTCATGCCCCGCACGAAATATACTTGTAAGATGATGATCTATTCAAGCTTAATTCAGAAAAAAGATGTGTCATAAACAGGAATTGTCACGGCAGGGATATTTGTAAAATGAGTTTATGCGTGATGAAGACAGAGACGTAAAGTCAAATAATATAAAAGAAATGTAATCTGTACCAACCCACAGAGTGCCTGTTATTGATCATCATTCTGGACTTACAATTTTATTACAGACCCCGTAAAAAGTAGGCAGGGCTTGGCTTTTGAACAGTTTGCTTGCATGTTTAGAAAGTATCACCATATATTCAACACTGATTTGACTTATTTTTTCTTAGACGGTTATTTGAACTCCGTTACTGAAGACACAACAGGTAAGCGAGTCAGTAAATCATCCAATGTTCCCTGCTAACATATGGCAGTTGCATGCTGCATTAAGATAAGATGGAAACCTCTGAAGGGCGAGACATCCTTACGCAACCTCGTGGTAATCAAAGGTTCTCAGGAGATCTTAAACATTACCCGAATATATTCGAGCTGCATGCAACAATGTGACATCTGTAGAACACAGGCCTTAATTTCTCGGGCTGGGGTTATTAGATGGAGGTTTATTTGATACAAATAAATGAAACATAGTTCCTGTTATTGCTCATTATTCTAAACTTACAATTTTTTTGCAGACCCCGTAAAAAGTAGACAGGGCTTGGCCTTTGAACTGTTTGCTTGCATGTTTAGAACGTATCCCCATATATTCAACACTGATTTGACTTATATTTTCTCAGACGGTTATTCGAACTCCGTTACTGAAGACACAACAGGTAAGCGAGTCAATAAATCATCCAATGTTCCCTGCTAACATATGGCAGTTGCATGCTGCATAAAGATATGGTGGAAACCTCTGTAGGGCGAGACATCCTTACGCAACCTCGTGGTAATCAAAGGTTCTCAGGAGATCTTAAACACTACCCGAATATATTCGAGCTGCATGCAACAATGTGACATTTGTAGAACATAGGCCTAAACTTCAGGGGCTGATGTTATTGGATGGAGGTTTATTTGATACAAATAAATGAACCTGTTGCACCTGAAGCTATCTTCTGTGCATGTTCTGTATTTGTATGCAGCTTGGCCTTTGAAATTTTTGCTTATGTGTTTTAATAGTTTCTGTTTGTACAATACTAAGTTTACTTTTATTTTTTTAGTAGGTAATCGGAAATACCGTACTAAAGGTAAGCCGGCCGAAGAATTATCCAATGTTTCGTTTTAAGGTATGTCTGTTACATGCGGCATTAAAAACTGTAGGATATCTCTGTAGGGAGAGGCATCGTTACGCAACCTCGTGAAAATCAATGGTTTGTAAAAGATCCTCAATATCACCCAATGATATTCGAACCGCCGTCAACAATTTGACATCGGTAAAACGAAAGGCTAAAACTTAGGTCTTGGTTGCCTTAACAATGTATGTAACTGCCACATATGAGTAAGGCTATTATGCTCGGCATATATGTGTTTGCGCATCACGATCCTTCTCTCAAGTTCGAAATGTGTTATGCGCAACCGTCACTCTCATTTCCTACGTGTGGATTGTAGCTTAACTCCTTTCCTGTCATTTTTGAGCTCTCACATTTCACCGTTGACCTTACGCTAGTCGTTTTTACTCGATATCCGCCTTCATTCTAAGTGATTTACATGTCATTCTGAAATTGTGATGTCTGTTTTTGGGCATTTGAGTTATCATGGAGTCATTGCAATATTTTCTTCGTCCTCAATGGAACCAAACCTTAAATGTCATTTTGTTTTCTTCTGTTACATATACTAAGTTGTTCTGCTAGAACATGAAGGTGTTGCAGATCGCAAAAATTCCATAAATATACCTTTTTTGTGATAGGTATTTACAACTTATCTTTTAGACTGCCTGCAAGCGGTGACTCAGCCATTCCGAAAATGCTTTTAGCTACGACTTTCAAGTTTTCATCATGCTCATACCTCTGTCTGTTATATATATGCACGCAGAAAATAGCAGGACAAACAAATAACTACTTAACACATATTCGTATATTTTTTCGGGCATATCCTTCTCAGCTTAGGTTCTTAGTCCTTAAGCGACATTTCTCAATTCCACAGGTAATGCAACCGAACGTTCTGCGTCAGAAATTTTCCTCCGTAAGAAACTACTTTCCTTATGCTTCATTTTTTAAATTCGTCTACTAGTAAACACAAACTTTGTACATAGCACGCATTTAAAAAATATGTTAATGTTGCGATAGTTATTTGCAACGAATCCATTGGGGTAGCAGCAAGTTGTGACTCAGGCATTCTGAAACGATTTAAGCTATGATATTTTAAGTTATAATCATACTTCGGCCTCGTTCTGACAAATCCGATCAAAATGTCTAAAAGCAGGATAATTCATTAAATTTGAAGACGCTTGCTTGAGTAATTACTAAGCATTACTCCCCTGGCCTTACGTTTAAATCTATGAGTTCTTTATCTGAACCAAATCTGACCAGTCCTCTAGCAGCACAAATATTGGTTGGCCGAAAGCTACAGTTATATTGCTTCAGCTAATGAATAATTGCATAAGAACACCTAAGTTTTGCAAACCGCAGAAATTCCACAGATAAATTGACGTTTGGTATACGTATTTGCTAATAATCTGTAAGAATATTAGCGTACTGTTACTCATACATTTAAACAATATTTTTAACTATGAGTTATATCATTCCATCATGTTCAACCCTATTGCTGGTATACTTTAGAAATCATCAAACTAGCGACCAGTTATCTCAACTCCGTTGAAAATAAAACTGGGCTCCCATCGCTGTAAGACTTCGTCGGTAAGTGGGCAATTCTCTTCCGTGTAACTGATTAAGCACTACCATTTTCGTTGCGAGAGACGTATTTGCAAACCAGCTAGTATGTGCTATGCAAACGGTCATTTAAACTGTCAAAAGGAACCCCAATAATCAATTCTCATTTTTCATTATTCTCTCGCCTTCGTCTGAGTTTTGTTTCCAGACATTTAAAAAGAAGGCAACAATGCAACATTTAACAACCGTGGCCTATAGCATCCTCTCTGAGCATTTCTTCTTCGTCCTTGCTTTTTATTCACATTTACTTAATTGCATGGGCGGACAAAAAACCAAATTGCTAGATATTCGCCTACACGGTACATGAGCATTAGTCCTCAAAGACTTGCCTTTTTATCTATAAATACTTTATCTGAACTGCCTAATAAATATGACAAAACTTCCAGCGTCATCGAGATTGTGCACATCAAATGAATTTGGTTTATTGAGGTTCATCGTGAGACAATTATTCCCACATACTCAAGCATGCTTTTAATATAGGGTAATGCAGGCATTCTGCGAAATAGTTTTAGCGATAATTCCAACTGTTTCATGATGGTTACGCCTTTTTCTGTCCAATCTGCGCAGGTGTTAAAACAACAGAATAAAATAACCTCTCTAGATGTCTGCGGAAATATGCCCTGATCCCTGTCCTTCTTGCTATATTTTCATTTCCAGAAGTACTTAAACAAAAAGCAGGATAATACGCAACGTCCATAGTAGTTTGCATGCATTACTCCTGAGCAGTATGCTATCTTCAGGCGATATCTTACACAGTTTCAAAACATGATAGGTCAACATCTTATAGTTTTCGTCATGGGCCACTATATCTATGCAAACGTTAAAATAGCGAAATAAAACACAACGGCTATACCAATTTACCCATATTATTCCTGAACATTTCCCTGCGGGGTTTGTCTTTATTCCTGTTACCTCGTTTCTGTAGGAAATGGTGCCTAAGTTCTACCGTGAATATTGACCGCCGGTAAGAGGCTATTTGCCTGCTATTTGAATGATTGAAGATTGCAACTGGAACAGCGAAATGTTTTGCATCTCATGAATTTATAATAGTTATTTTCTTTCGATATCCCTAGTTTTATCTCACCTAACGTGTGCCAGACGTTTCCGTATACTTGTATTTTCTGAAAATGTGGATTATTGCGGAGCGGTTCTATGAGCACCGTATCTATCTTATTGAGTGGGAACTGTCTCAGTTGCGTGATTTTTGAATATTATGGACACGGTTATATTTTGCTACTTTTGCTGCGCTTATCGTTAACTTCAAATATCTTTTTTACTGCAGATATGAATGTTCTGTAGACAAGTAAGTCTGCTACTAGTATTTGGCTATGATATCTGTTTAGTAGTGTTTAAGTAAGAAGGGCGATAAATTATAATCGAACACCTTTCGATTTAATCTTAATTTTCGGTGAAGATTGGCATGCGTTTCTGCAATGTCCTTTGTAGTGAACTATTTTTTCATTAAATTATTTGTTAAAACGCAAAAAGCTGCAGCTTCACATACTAAAATCCGGCAACTCGGCCTCAGTTGATGTGGTGAAAATATATGAGACAGACATTTAAGTGTATGTTTATATCCCCATTGGTGCTATCGGTTGGTCCAATTATAAATATGTCCCATTTATTGGCACCCCTCCTTTACAATAAAATTAGCTTATTGCAGTTTTACCAACTACCTGGTGCTCATAATTATTGATTGCTCCATATTTATTCGTAAAGTTGGTCTTGCGCAAAATTTATCTGGGTTACTAGGCCTAGATTTCTGAAGAAATTTAAAGCGAAAATTGGGCATATCAAGGGCGGAATGTTTTGTGTAGATTTTAATCTAGGTTTGGATGATCCAATTTTGTGATGCAACCTCTCGTTATTATCTTTTGCACGTCTAGTAGGTGACAAATATTATTTACCTGTAGTATCGCTTATAAGATTGATGCTTCGTGTGCTTACGATTGTAGATATTATACCACTTGCTTACAGCTGACTCTCCCCTTCTTTCAGACGCGCTACAACTCCTTTGGCTTTGCTGTTTCCTCTTCTTATAAAACGTAGGGGCGTCCGAATATAGTCCTGGCGCGCACAAAATGCACACTTTCATCCGATCATGCATCTTTTTGTTTTGAATATGAGTTATTTAATATATACGGCCTTCTTCTTGCTGATATGAGTTCGAACCTGACTGCGGCCGCTGAGTGTTTCATACGGGGGTTAAATGAATTATCCAAATCTAACAACATCCACAGTTAATTAATACACCACTGTTATTTTAAAGCACACCTTAAATTAAAGTGAATGCCTCACAACCTGAAACTTTATATCAAATAATTTTCGAAGTCAGTTTTTGGCAAACAATTGTTTAAGCAACTCTTCATCAGATAAACATTTGCAAGGGAAATTAACGCTGTACATAACAATAAAAGTTTGAATAGGTAGAAAAATCAATAACTATCTAACACGGGCACTGATTGTCCAACGCATATTATGTCAGTTTGCGCATGTAGGCCATGTCAGCGTGTTGGTTGAGGGATTGTCGCTTGTTGGTAGGGGCGAAATCCTATCGCCACCAGGTGCCGGTTTAGGCTCACCACCTGGACTGTTTCTTGCAAATGTCTTTATGGGCAAGATCGAGAAAACGAGTCTAGGGGACACCATTAATGTGCTTGCATTCTACGGTCGATATGTAGATGATATCTTCTATTTGACTGACTATAACGCTGACATTGACGTCTTGGTCGCTAAGTTTAACAGCGCTCACCCATCGCTCAAGTTTTCTGCTGAGACTGAAGTGGACGATGAAATTGCGTTCCTTGATGTCCTTCTGCGAAGGCAAATGGATGGATCTATCTTACGCAGGGTTTTCCGAAAGAAAACCTGGACAGGACAATACACTGACTTCCACAGTTTTGTCCCCCTCAATATAAAACGAAATCTAGTCCAGGGATTAGCAGCTAAAATACAACAGATCTGTTCTCCTGAAACTGTCAAAGCAGAACTCAAAAAGCTGCAGCAAACACTAATTGAAAATGCATACCCGGAAAGGTTCATCCGCAGAAATATTGGTGAACGCGCCAAAAAACCTGTCACCTTAACTGCAGAAAAGAAAGACGTGTTCAGAAGACTGCCTTTCTTAGGCGATGCAACCAGTGAGCTGGTCAGACGACGCTTGAGGACTGCAATCACAAACGCTTTCCCAGCGGCGAACTTATGGGTGATCTTCACAAACTCTCCCCTACTACGATTGCGAGGTAAATACAGACTCCCTTTGAAGGCCTCATCAATGTGCATTTACTCTTTCACTTGCTCCTGTGGAGCAGGATATATCGGCCGTTCAACGAAGCGTTTTGAAAAGAGAGTACGTGAGCGCATACCGAACTGGCTAAGTAAAGGTGAAACTAGATATATCTTGAGTGCTATTCTCGCACATCTAGTCGATATGAACCATCGTGTCGATACTAACGGAGCTTTTCAGGCGGTCTTTAAGACAACATCTAATTTTTCCAAAGGCCTACGCCAACGGATGCTTGCAACAGCCGAAGCAGTAGCTATAAGGCTAGCAAATCCAGTGCTGTGTTGTCAGAAGACGCTGACACAAGCTCTGTCACTTCCATGGCCTAAACTGACACCAGGAGGCGATAGGATTTCACCCCTACCAACAAGCGACAATCCCTCAACCAACACGCTGACATGGCCTACATGCGCAAACTAACATAGTCCGCGTTGGCCAATCAGCGCTCGTGTAAGATAGTTATTGATTTTTCTACCTATTCAAACTTTATTGTTATGTTTAGCGTTAATTTACCTTGCAAATGTTTGGTCTGATGAAGAGTTGCTGAAAACAATTTTTTGCCAAAAACTGACTTCTAATATTAACCATGGGAATATGTTCGGAACTTAGACAATTCAAATATTTTTATTTAATGAGTGTCTAGGCGCAGATGGTTGAACCATTGTGCAGGACCGTGCTTCCTTCCAGGTGTAAGCGTTGCTTACAGATTTTGAACCTTATTTCGCAACCATGTGCCAATAGAAGCAAATAAGCAACTTTTCGAAAGCAGTTCAGAAGAGAATGATACAATCCTAGGAATATTGTGTTTATTGGTCCGGCGTTTCTGATTCTCCATCCTGAAAGATAGTCACTAATGAGAGCGATGAGAATACCAGACGTGCGATGTTAATGTTAAGTGTAAATGAGAATGTGAAAAGTCAGGCTAATAAACGCCATGTCTCAGTGAACTAATTTTCTTCTTCTGCGAATGTTAAGAGTTGCAGACAAATCGGCAAATTTTGTTAGAAATGCGTTTATGGAGCGAGCTGAACGTACGAACATCTTCGTTAATATTGATGGTGAGCCAGACATTCAAAAGAATTGTCGGATGTTTCTTTCGAGAGACAAAGGACTGCGGTTAGTTATGAAATATATCTTAACTTAGTTAAAATAATAAAAAATTGTCCAAATTAAAACGCAAATTCAACCTTTCTATCGATATCTTCGATTCTATGTCTGCTTACGTCCGTCAATGTTTCATCTAATTAGAACTAGCTGTGCGTCAGACTTATTGAGGTAGGTTCAGGTTTATTAAGGAAAATGTAAGCGTATGCCTTTGAACTCCCTATTGGTACAGAGCAGCTATAAAATGATTTGGTTCAGCTGAAGATTAAAAAACAGTGGCAATGCCAGTAAACGGAACTAGGTAAAAAGCGCACGCAGTGAAAAACTCTTTATACATTGTTCAGAAATTCTAGTGATTTGGACGACATTTTACGGGTAAAGGAGAAAAACTGTCGCTCGTGTAGGATATTTATAGGCAAGATAGTTTAGCCGGCTGCTAAGAGTATTTGAAGCATGTCAGGAGGAGCCCATAACAGTTTGCATCAATATCTTAAGGGTTACAGGAGGAGAAGATCGCAGAGGCCCCGAGAATATCACCAGTGTCGAAGATGCGCACAGCATACCTCTTTGCTGGTTTCAAAGTCTGCTGACCAGGTGACGAAGGTAGCAGGTGTCGACGGCGTGCAAGTAATGAACTCAATACGTTTAATGATTGGGCCCTTAACTCCTTGATATAAAGTACCATCCAATAATTTCTGGGTTATGGTGGCTGGATTTAGTTTGCAGATAAAATAATATATCAGCGAATACGTAAATCCTTTAGAAAAACCATCCGACAGTTAGCAGTTTAAATGAGTAAACTGCTTGCTTATTTTGCATAATAAAAGAGTGATTTAGCATATTTGATCCTACGAATAAACACGAAGTCCTTTTAGACTTTTTTGACTTGTAAACGCATCGTTATATTTAATTACTGGATTGTACTGGTCTTCGAATTTATCAGCAGCCACTTTAAATGTCTTCTGCCTTCTGTACACTAAATAATAAAATTAAACAGCATGTACACAAATAAAATTACAGGCTGAATGCGCAAGTGGCATTAGACGTCAGTAGTCCGTTGAGGTGAAAAAGCTTTTTACGCAAATTTTAATTAAACAACACATTCAAGCATGATTCTTTGCCACCTAAACTTATTATCCTAAGGACCAGTTTTTCAATATTAATTTCGCTGTTGACGGTTAAGCAAATGCCGGAGGGAAACATGCGGCTGTGACTCTGGTAGCGTTTTTCGAAGAGTAATCCCGAACGCTGGAAGCATTTTTGTGGCATCTTTTTATTGATGTGCCCTCTGATATACCCTCGCCTGCAAAGCCTGGGACCTGTTAACAGTTACTAGGGAAAAAGAAAGGCGATAATTTATTATTAACGGTAAAGGTGATTCATCAACGGTCACAGTTATACTTGGATAGTACTGACAAATATTGATGCCTATGTACGGCAGATATTAAATAACCTGACAATTTTGAAAAATGCAGAATGTATCAGTATCAATTTATTGAGGAATAAATAGGCAAATGCCTTAGAACTCCCATTGATAACAAGATGATAGGAAATAAATGAATACAAAGAAAAATTTAAACAAGGAAAACAATTACCTGTTCCGTGAAAACACCACAGTTTTTAGGCAGTCGAAACAGTAACAAATATATGACTTCTAGCTAACCGCGAGTACTTTAATGTGGGGTTGTGGTTTTTACATAGTTTGTATGTGAGTGTGTTCTCTATATATGACCAGTGTTCCCTTACATTAATTAGCTCAAGTGGAGAGAACAACCTCTTCGGTAAGGGCATTCCATACTGCAACTACGTTCTTGATGAAAAATAACTTTCGTCGTTCGATCCCTGATTTGCTGGGTCGTAGATCTAGGGGATACCTACTCAAAGTTGGCGCATTTACGTGGCCAAAGAAATCGTCAGGAATGGAACAACAATCCAGGTTATTCATAATACGGAAGGTAAGGATGAGGTCCTCTCGAAGCTGTCTGAAGGAAAGGGAAATAGGTTGAGGGTTGAGAGCCCGCTTTCATAGGGCAGAGTTTCCAGAGCTTTGACCATTTTTGTCGCTCACCTCTGTAGTAGAATGTAATGGACTATGGTTAAAAAAATTGCAAGGCAGCCCTATAGTACCAGTTTCGCTTCAGCTTTCTGTTTACTTTCCTATTTGCCTTTTGAAAATATGAACCATCAATTTTCCACGGCAATTATTTGCAATGGTAAAACAGTAAAGAAGAGAAATATAAAATAACTTGAAATAGAGAGGAAATGTTTTGACGGATAAGCAATTGGCCGACGCAAGAATTAACGGTGGTTCAGAAGGCATCATCCTGTGATTCTGAGCTTATACAGTAGTGAGTTTATGAAACTTATTTTCACTATGAATAAACATCAAGCAGACGAAATTATAATATACAAGAGCGACCGATTCAGACTGCCATTACTTGACATCGTGTGTGGCATGATGCGTGAGATGAATTGATTCTACAGGGCCAATAAATATATTTTTAAAACAACACTTTGTTCAGTTTCTTCAAAAGTGGTATTTGTTTTTTTCTTGTATGCGGTTGCTAAACGTTTAATGGCTAGAAGCTATGAAATAAAATATTTTGATGGTCGTCAAAATTTTTAAAAGTGGTTTCTATTTATATATGCCATAGCTTTCTGGTCACATAACTAATAACATCCAGGCAGCATAAAGTATCACACGGACTTGACTTTATCTGCCTTAAGTCAAAAATAATAAACACCAGTGGACCTTTTAAGGACGTCATACTACAATTTGCCGAGTCTGGGGTGGGCACTATCACTTCAGGTACTTTGAGCTGAATAAACTGCAAGGTCCACGTGGAGGTTGCGTAAACGACAGTTACTCATTAAGTCTCATTGTAACTCTCTAGTACTATAATGTGTTTGTGTTTTGGATGAAAGTAAAGCTCTCGAATTCAACCATACTCCACATATAGTGGAGACTCGGGTGAGGAGCAGCCTCGTCGACGGGCAGCTCGGGTAACAAGCGAGCCACTAGCAGAATTCCTTTTTTCGATTGATGAAATTATGCGCGGTTATCGATTTGTCAGTTCATGTGTGTGTGCCTTTGTCGGCCTTTGGTTCTTGCTCCACGGGCGTGGGTCCTCAGTTGCCTGCAAACAATCAGTGAACTACGGCAGTTTGATTGGCTACGTTTCAGAAGACGAGCGTTTCACGTGACGAGCTTGGTGCCCGAAGGGGTTAATTCCTTTACCCGTGGTTCCACTGTACAAGTGGAATTAAACTGATTAAATATAGCATATAGATTACAGGAACTGACAAATGCTTGTATTATATTAAGTAAATATTTTGAGTTGACCGAATTGTGAAAAAACTCAAGGAGTTCGGCGGAATTTGAACCCGCTTATCGGAGAAAGCATTTTTGGTGGCCAACGCTCTAACCGTTAAGCTACAAATGCCCCACCTCGCGCCATGAATTTAATCACACTTGGGTTAAAGCGTAGGCCAACGGTAAAAGCCTTCTCCGATACGCGGGTTCAAATCCCGCCGAAGACCTCGAGTTTTTTCACAATTTGGTCAACTGAAATTAAGAAAATCTGCCAAACCACCTAATAATTCAATAAATAATGAAAGTTAGATTTTCTTTAAAGCAATCTACTTCCGCTTTCAGCTTAGGGTTCAGAGCTGCAAAAAGTAACTATATGGGAATAACATCTTTCCCTTTAAGCATGATTTCAAATACATTTGCCTAAATTAAACACCCGACCTTAGATGGGCTGTGACTATTAATTAGATAGACGTAACTGTGATCCACTTAAACATTTGAAGTTGATGTATGACTGCTTTGATTGCATCAACCTAAAAGTCTGCCTCCATTTGTTTTGCACTTTGACATTTCTTTTCAAAAAAACCATAAAATATGCAAATATTCCAATACAGAGCTTGAAAAGCCCTTTGGTACACACAATGTATGGCCAATTTATCTACAGGCCTATACATACCCATTGAAAATAAAACAGTTTGACTGGGTTTATAAATGTCTTATAGTAAAAATCCGGCGATAGTCCCACCGCTCGCACTGGCGAAATCGCCATACAGAGTTTTCTGCACTGGGGAGAGGGAAATACGATAGTCTACGAGTAGATGCCATGGGTCGAGTACGCAGAGCGAAAATCAATGTCACGTGTACGGAGTCAACAACTGTCACCAGGGGGTTGGGTGACATGCGATCATCCAATGGCATCGGTGTTAGCCACGAAAGAAAGAACACCTTCGTTAGCGTAGTCCATCAGCAAAGCATTGGATTCGCCAGTCGTGTAGCCACTATCTCGGATGCAAAGCTACAATTTTAGGCAATTTTGTGAAAGGAATGCCTTCTTTTTTGCGAAAAGTCCCATGGAAAATTTCAGAAGATAAATTGGCGCGCATATGTTTGTTTTCGATAAATTGTCATCAGGCTTTTACTGGTACTGAAATAAAAAAAACAATGGCGGTTAGTGGCCAGATTTCGTGTTATTGTTGTCAGGGTCGGTGTGTGGGGGAAAGGGGGGTTGGGGGAAGTGCAAGGCGTTCACATGTTATTGGGTGGTCTAGATGTTGTTTAAACGTAATTTATGAACAGAAATCGAGAAAATGTTAACTAGCAAAATACGGCAGTACTTATATGGTGATCATATTTGAATTCATAATTGTAGCGCTTAGTCTAGAAGTATTTAAAGAATTGCTCTTTAAAGAGAAAAAAAGGTAATTGCTTTTGAGACAGGCCCTCTATGAGTGCTTTTCAAGTTTGTAAGGAAGCCGGTCACAACTGCCAATTTATAGTTCCATTCAGCGCGTAGTAATGTTTAGTACGTAAAGTGTCTTCGGCAAAAAGCTTTAATAACGAACGTTTGAAATACATAACATCCGATAAAACACTCTGCAAGTGATAAAAAACATATTCGACATTCATGTAAATTGCGTACTTTTATTTTTGGCCATGTATTTTTAAGTTTGGATGAGTTTAAACGTGACGTGAACGACTATATACATCAAAAACGACCGCTTTAGCGTCCGTACTTTGATAAATACATTCAAAAATATTTTCTTAAGGGTTATGATGAATACAAAGCGCAGAACCTCATTATCTGGGTAAGCGGCTGGAAGCACTCACAAGCGCAAAGCAGTCAGCGGTATTTCTAGGGTGCTCCAGCACTCAACAGAATACACCATCCGTATTGACAAAGTTTCTCTTTATGCAAACAAAATGGATGGCTTGCAATTGAATGTGAAGAAACATATTAGCCTGTCAAAAAGTGGCCTAGTAAAAAATGAAGTCGAGTAGCGCCTCCATCAGCGAACTCAAGTGAACACCTCATGATTTAATTATCTGCATCTCAGACAAAGCACAACACATCACATAACACAGTACGCGATATAACACAATTGTTTCAAACTTTATATAGCATGCCTTCGGGGACGATATATAACGTAAACGTATGTATGAATGCACTTTTTGAACTGTAGAATGCCTACTCATTAATGAATCAGTAACGTTCCTGAATACGGATTATGCATTTCTAAAATTTGCATCTTGTCATGTGACATGGATTTTTTTGGCTTTTTGAAATGTCTGCTTCTCCTAAAAACTCTTTTGCCCATAAAAAGTAGTAATTTTAATATTTGTGTCATTTACTTGGATCTCGTTCATTGCTATTTAGGTGTTTTGATAGATGCGTTTATACTGGGTTCAGAGTGGAAACTTTATTTTTGTAAACATTCGGTCTGTCTGCTGTGTAATATTTTTGATAATATTAAGATAAATCATGTAGCTACCAACAATGCTTTGACTACAATCACCAGCTGGGTACGGTCTTAAATATTTGTTTCGCCAATGATGCGACTTTCTAAAGCGTTCCTACTACTTTTCTTGTAAGGACGTAGGCACAAAAAATCTACTCATCCTGATTAGTTGTAGAAAGCATTTGAATAATTTAGTAGCTGTTACATCAGTGAACGTTCTAGCGTGCATCTCATAATAGTCAGAAGGCAAGAAAAGAAATTATTTTGCTTTAATGGTCAAACAATCTTATTGATGGTGGAGAGGCCTAATGGAGTACATCACACGCAAACGGTGTGACATATTCGTCGCAGCAAAATACTTGCAAATGCAACTTTAAAAAATGAATGCAGAATTTTGTGCTCACTGTTAATAGCTTATAAAAAAACATTGAGGAGCACTGAGCTAAAATAAATGTAACGTGACCATTTAACGCACACCTAACGCAAGCACCCTAACAACATAATAATATATCCAGAAAAATACGCAACGTGGCTTTTACCTGCGAAATTTTAGTTCCCGTAACTTAAGTTGTCCCCATTACTTCACATAGGTGAAATAGGATACTTCTTCACCATAAATTGGCTTTAAGCTAAGCCGGCAGGAAGTAATCGCTGAGACCATAGAGTACGACGGTTATATTTTACGCTAACTGCATTTCAAAAATCGAATCTATAAATGTCAAATCTCTGCGATGAGAACTTATGTCCTTAACCTTGCACATTTGGAGCGAAATTGATTTTCACAAGGAAACTTGTAAAACAACTTCACTTGAACCGCCAAATTTCCACTTTACCACCTGCACTTCCTCAATTTCCTGCAAAGACGACACATTTGACATAGTATTAGGAAAAACTCCCTGCTTAGCAGGAGATTGCTTCAATTTTCCTTAACATGAATTTACTTCAAGTTTAATTGACTTGATTCTTTTGTATTGTCTTTTTAAAAAAAATTGCATGCGCTGCGCGTCCTAAAAATCATGAAATTAAATTGACGCACGTATTTTTAGTGCTTTTTTGACTGAATAAATGCGTATAATGGAATAAAAACCTAAAAGTAAACATTTTTTATAATTGATTTTCCCCCATTTTTCAAGATGAAATGTACAATTGAATGAATATTTAACACTTTCTGGACAGTAGGAAATAGAGATGTTTTTTCGATGTCTTAAAGTGATAGCTGGTGCTCACACTGGTACACACTGCTGCTTTGGCAGTAACATAAATAAATAAAATGCTTTCAGCCAGAAAACCGATCTCAATGTTTTACACGTATAAATATGGAAACATTATATGGATTGTGATCAAGAGAAGCGGTAGTCTGAATAGTGTGAGAACCACCGTCTTAAAGGCAGTGAAAAAGAACGGGTCACAGGCCAACACGAGAAAAATTGCACAAAATAAAATGTCTTCACGACAAAAAATTGAATTGAGAGATACTTCCTTTTCACAATTAGATAAATTGAATGTAAATAGCGTCTTTAAGTCTCTGTCTTTCACAAATAAAATGCTTACTTTTTGTTATGACCTTTGAATTCTAAAAGTAGGCCATTATAATTAGTTGATTAATTAAGACCAAAAGTTCCTCAAAGGAAACCGTATGAGGGGCAGCATTTTTGTCAGCGATTGTCAAAATGTAGTTTTCTAAAAGATTGGTGTTCATTTAACATGGAGGAATAAAAGCACAGATTGCAATCCTCGACATCCAGAGGTGTAATTGCTAGGCAGTTTGCAACGGTGTCATTCTGTTTTTCTCCTATTTGTTACCCAAGTATAGAGAGAGTGGAAAAAATCTAGTTTTTATTAACTGACGTAGACCAAGTAAACAGAGATGAGAGGCTTCTTTTTCATTTTGAAGCTCATGCCATCACTGCCTTTTAGTGAATCTAATTATTCTTATTCAGGTCAACAACCCGCAACTGCCATTTGCCGCGTTATGTTATTACATTTTCTTCATAGGTGATTTGCTTGTCCTCTCTCACGCAAATTTACCAAAACTCCCACTAGGCGATCGATCCTCTGCTTCCTCTTTTTATGACAACACACGGCTCAGCTTACGGATCTCGCATTAAAATTAAATTTTTAGTTAGTGGACATTGGAATCAACTTATCTTTCGCTGAAGAAGTTTGCGTTAACTGACTTTTCTGCACGTTTTCGTCATTTCCTTTTACTGGATTCTTCTAATTACTCTAATAAGTATTTAAAAATTCTGCCATTGATTTAAATATTTGGCGAACGATGAGCTACACCAGTCAGAGTTTCAAGGGGTCTCAAATTTGCACTCACACTTGCTTTAAGTTTGGACGCGACTTTCTTGTCGGAAGCTAGAGAAACAAAATCCAGAGTGTGTATTCTTAATTTCTAGCTAATTTTAAAGCTGTTATTCAATCGGAGATTATAACGTAGAGACGCAAACGTGTCCTGTTAGTTCAGCTGTTTTCTTAGTGCTCGAAAGATATAGTCCAAACGGACATTTCTATTTAGATTGAAGTAATCGACGAATGGTATTTACGAGGGCAGACAACATCGAAAACATTGTTTAATTGGGTTGAATCACCAATCCCGTGTTTCAACCCCGTGTTATTATAGCAAATATACTGGCTGTTAATAGTAGGGTGCTCACTGACATGGTTAATGAACATGCTCGTCTCGTCGTGCCTTGAAGCTGAATCTAGAGCCCTCACAGGCAGTCCTACAAAGAATAGTCTCTCTCGGCTCCGGGTTTGGCTCCAAAGCAACATGGGACAAGCATTGTCAGCAAACAGATTGGCGAGTCCCCAACCGTCACCATTTTCCTCGATCGCAACCTATAAAAACAACGGGCCCGTGGTACAGTGGTTGACTGTTGCAATCAATGACCAAAGGTTGTGTGTTCCAATCTGCCGCATTGTTATCTATGGCATTTTTTATGTTTGACAAAATGGCTAGTTGTAAGTTAGAAAGGGGCTTTCCGGTCTCCTATGTCTCAGTCGATTAAATTTCATCAAACTGGAAGTTTTTTGCACCACTGTCCATGGTACTGCTGAATATCCCTATGTATACTTGTGGTAGTCTGCTTAAAAAACCTATCCGACCTCTTCGTTGCTGACGCTTGTTTTAAAAACATGATGGATGGTCGTTTAACATTGAAAGGAAAAATATCTTGCTTCACGCTAACTGATAGCTACAAAGATGATAGTGAAGCCGTCTATCTAAATGAAACTAACCATATATTGTTTTAATTATATCAAGCTTTTACCCTGATTATGATAATAAAGTCCACTGATTGCTGGACGCTGGCACGTGATGACGTCCATCGTTTTTTCCATGGAGGGCCAATATAATGGAGTGCTTTTTGGGTGATTTTGTTCACATTCAGGCAAACTTGCCTAGTATATACCGCGCTCGATTTCTCCATTGACCTTGCTTTAATGACAGGATAATCGGAAGGTCGCGAGGAACCGTTTCGTTTCCAAGTGGGATTGAATCAAGCTCTTGACAGTAAATCAGCACAGGACAGGCATTTGTGCTTATAAATGTCTTGCAAATCGTAATGCTGAAAAGTGATCCTCGGATGATGTCTGGTAGGAACATTTGTGGCAGATTTATTCCAAAAAAATATTTGGTGCAATCACTGTATACCCTTACAGTGGAACGTTGAGCGGAATTACCATGTATTCCTCCGACTGCCAGCTGGTTCCTAAGTGAACCAGAAAACCGATATTCAGTGAAGAAATTTAAAGTCATTCTATACAGATTAAGATAGGAACGTTTGATTAATCATCGTACAGGCCTTCTGCATTAATCGCACTCGATAAAACATCACTGCCCATGACGTGTAGATTTATTTCTCATTGAGTGTTGGAGACTTCTTTAGAAAAAATGCAGAAAATATTCTGCAAACTGAAGTAGACGACGGACAAAATGGAAAATTGCCATGCATATAAATTACAAGGGAATATCCATTCGACACATACCGGACGCAAAACCAGTAGAGATTCTCGCCACAAAAAGACACGTTGCCATTTTAAGCTCCTGCCAGGGTGCGTAGCTTCAAATTTGCGTGAATCCTATTTCCTGTGATGTAGCTTATGAAATGTTCTAACAGAGCGGTTTATTTCATGCTGATGTGCGATTACTTACTGACAGTTTGAATACGTTATCATTTGGCAGGTGAAATATCAGCCTGTTCGCCTGAGTTGCTAAGTTGGAAATGACCTTGATGACTATTTTAAGCTGAGGCCTTTGTTTGTGGGGGTGTAACTTTGCCTACATTCGTTCTGTTATGATCATGCCACCGGAGTCAGTTTATAGAACTCACGAGGGTAGAATCACAAGCCTGACGTCATTTTAGCATCAGAGGAAGCGAAGACGGTTTTAGGCATGTCGAGGAAACTATATAATGCGCGGCTTTCAAATTTGGGCCACCCATGTTTTTGCTCTCCCTTCACGTGGAAATTTATTATCCTTTAACATCCTTTTTAATCCTCTGCTTTCTTTGTCTGTATTTGTGATCACGAGGTCATATCTACAGCACACTGCTACCTTTTTAAATGCACGAAAACAAGTTATTTTATCTACAACATATCACCATCTCAATATTTGTCAAATGCGGCCAATCTGTCGCATATGCAATTTACCACCAACGCCAACATCGACAATTCTCCTTAGGATGACAACATGAAGAAAAAAGCGTGTGAAGAAGTGGAAATGGAGAAGTTGAAAGCCGATCTGTCTCCATAGTGCATGTGAATGTCGTGAAAAACTTGACTTGTGATTATTACGTGATCTTTTAACTTTGTCCTTTTAAAATGACCCTAAATTTACCCCACCAGCTGCTCTCCTTGAATGGAGCAATATTTGCTGAATATTCATGATTGTAAAATCCTCAATATAGCATTATTCTTCCTTCAAAAAGGTAGATTTACGCTCCAAATGATTACGAACAAAGTATTTTAAGAAAACGTGTTAGAAGGAGCACAATGCAGGCCTCACCAAAATTTAGGTTCTCCTCATTAGCCAACGCTACGTTTCATACACCTTCTTCCATTGGTTTTCCTAAGTCTTATCGCAGTAAACTTTTGTTCCCAAAAGTAGTGAAATTTCAATGCTCAGGTTGTAATTGAGAAAGAAAAGAGCGCTAATCAGAAGAGGTTTACGTTTTATCTGAGGTTTTGGGTAACTGTTTTGTTAACACATCTTTAGAGAACAAAAAATCCGTCTTATAGTTCTTGTCTTGGTTCCCCATTTTACCGAGAAGTCGGTCGACATCCAGGCTTCTTTAAATTGCCTAAATATGTGATTGTCACCACGGATCACAATTAACGTAGAGTTTAAGTTGATGATGTACCCCGTATCTGTGACTTGAGTTGCTACCTTCGACTTTGGCTGCAACCTTCTTACATCTAGTTGATGTTTATGCAATTGCGTATGCATCTGTCGACCGGTTTCTACAATATAATTGCACATGCCACAAATGCACTGAAGTCGGTAGACAACGATTGCTTCCTCGTGCTTAAGGATAGGGTATTTCGGCCGCATTTTTTGTTGTCGGATTGTGGAGGTGAGCCTATGGGCAACTCCTATTCCGAGAGGCGTAGTTAGCACACCACGTTTTCAGTGACCCCTTTCATGTACGGAATTCTCCCTCACGACTTTGGTGGCCAACGTTCCCTGTCCACCACTTTAGCAGCATTCGATTCCGTTCAGTGAACGCACGTGGAGAGCCGTTAGGTCTTAAACTTTTTCGGAGGAGCTTAAGCTGGTCGTGTTTTTTGGTTGGCATGCTGAATTGCTTTTCTTTTCATTGATATAGCGTTTGTATACAGCTTTGCTTGTCGTGCTGTGTGTGGTTGCTATTATAATTTAATATTTGCGAGTTATTTGCCAGGTTTATGGCCAACAGACGTCGCAGTTTCGCCGTCTGGTAAGCGGCAGACGAGAACGTCCAGGAGCGGAAGTTTGCCCTTCCCTTTTTTCCTCGTAAATTGTAGAGCGGGAAAAATTGAATTTAATCACTGTTTATAGTGGTTGATTCTATCCTGATTGCTGAACACGTAAGCATCGTCAAAGTGACGAGTCAAAAGCTGAGTTCGTTCTTTTCGAACAACAGTTTTTCCAGTTTTTGTTGTACCATCTTTAAGCTTCCCTTCATAATTAGTAAAGCCTGTTTTGAGGCGATCTCTGGAATTTTATGGTCAAAATCGAGTTTTAACCAGCGCGGATTCCAGATTAAGTATTCTCCTGATATCTTCATATACTAGATAATAGCCTTTTCGTCTTAACCAATGGGAGACCTTTTCTGCACATTGCCAGCTCTGTCTAAATCTATGTCCAATTAATCATTAATATGCTCTTGTGGGACAGAATACATTAGTCGTACGAGACATCGTTATTCCAAAATATAGGAGAATACCTTCCAACTCGGTTAGGAAAGAGCCGAATAAGCAAATTCAAAAGTTCTATTCTCGTGCATATTTTGGACGCAGCTTATCCTATAGATACCATAGGGACCTCCCGATGGAGTTAGCAAGGTTCCTTGCAAACTACTCAGAATTCTTCAAACAGCGTCTGTGGGCTACGGCAGAGGAAGCTGCAGTCGGGTAACACAAATCAGTCCTCTGTGTCCATAAGAATTTCACACAGCTGCTGCAGTTACCATGACCAAAAGTCACCAATTCAAACGTCCGCATATAGTCGTGTTTGCCAGTAGCCACTATGGCCTGACTGACCGCAATTTCAATTGCTTTCCTACGACTCCAACCTAGCAACCGTGCAATGTTTTCCAATGTTTTCCAATGTTTGCCCGCATAGTGTACATCTTAACATGTTGATATAAATTTAAAGGCCTGTTGAGAATAAATCGAAAGCAAGCTGCTGCTCTCCAAATAATCTTTTTTTAATTTTCAAATGTAAATTTTCCTATCTATATAAGAAATACTAATTTGTAGGTCAATTATTATATAGTGGAAATATCGTCTTGGATGGTTGTAAAGAAGCCCCTTCAAAAACTCGATTCCTGGCCTGATCGGCATATCAGGTGGGATTTGACTACACGATAACCCTACTTGAGTAATTCTTTCAAAACAAAATACATCCAAGAATTTTGGATGATATTTCATGAGCTAACACATCCACTGTTAGGAGCCTAATGGTCAACATAGATTAGCTGAAGGTTAAACACGACGCAAAGGGTGAGACTGCTTCGCTGTAAGCTAACCAGATTAATCAGTAGGGTGAATCGAATAAACTCATTAGTAATACTGGTGAAACAAACCCCAAATCTGACATGAAATGATAATACACACAGATTATCAGCAATTTTCAACTCGAATGATTCACCACCCACCTAGACGTCCGCCTCATTTTGGTTGAAGTTATTTAAAGTTGCTAAATCAGGCATCTATTGACGAGCTCATTTTCCGCCAAGGAAAACTTCCTTTCTAGTGGCCCTCTATGTTGTTCACCATGTAATTGTGCAATACATTTAGTCCTACGAACTGAGTTTCTCACTAGGCTAACACTACCAAGGGTTTGCTGACATTTAAGTAGCACAGTTAATTACCAACATTTCGGTGGATTTATTGTTGAACAAATGGCATCCTAATGGGGTCTTTTAGCAGATAGGTACGCGTGTAATCTGGTAAGTGTGTAAGGTCTATCAATATCTTTCGAAGAGAAGACTTAAAGTGATATCAAAAATACAAATGCAGCTGTCATTGTCCACGACTCATGGTATTTTGTTTTATTTAAGCACCCATATTTTTTTACTTTGAATATTATATTCCGCATGTAATATTCACCTGTCCAAAGCAAGGCTACGTAACTATATATATATTTTAAATTTTTATAATAAGCCTATTATGAGCACTTCATATCTCTTCGTTATTGCTTTTTTATTGAAAAATCATTTCTAAAGATAACCAATATTTTGTCTTGTAATATTTTCAAGATGCCATGGTTTTAAATACTTTTGTGTTAAAGAATTGGTTAACTGAGAAGTAGAAATTTCGATCGCTGGGAAAACATCTTTATTGGCCTAATATTTCGACCTCCGTCACGGCATCTTCATAAGAGACATGAGCATAAACTAGTAGCAGTTGGTTAACTTTCTTAATTTCGGCGTGAATGCCCTTTCAGCCCTGCGATTTTTTAGGTTTTTCTTATTTTGGTGACTGCCTTTTTTATCTCGCTGGTAGGTCATGATTTATAAGATTTCTCTTCCTCGAGCAGACCCTGTGTATAGCTGTGGTGATCAGATTTGTTGAGGAATTCTGTGGAACGATTACTTAATTGTGTCAGGTAATTCATGTCTTTATCTGCATTTTAGGGGTTTAATGAGAGTTAAGTTTGATTCCCGAGTCCGTAGAGGCTGGTTGTCCTTTCGATAATTTTGTGGGTTGGGTTACCTATCTCGCGCTCTCTTACTTGGATAATTCTACAGGACAGCCTGCTTTGTTTGGCTTAGCTCCTTCTTCAACTGGCAGTCATGTCTTCTGAGGTTCCTTCTTGGGGCCATTTGAAAGAGGTCCTCCCACTTGACATCCAGACCAGCTCCCTTAAAAACTGGAAAGTTGCTATAAGGTAACCTCTGTCTTGTCTATAATGGAGAGGAAGAGACTTAAAGCAGGCAAATATTGTTCATATGTGAACTGCTTAAGTTCAGGCACCACCTTGGAAACACGTCGTTGAACACCTTCACGAATCCCTATGTCCTTGTGATGCCAGAGCCGCCAAGCCTGTATCGCATATTCCAGATGCGGCCGCACGAATGTTACATATAATTTTCCGAAGATATCAGTATTCAAATTACCGAACGTCCTTTGTATGGCGCCAATGACCAACATTGCTCTCGCTTCGGCTTTGGAGCACTGTAAGGTGACACTTAGGTCGTCTTTAATAAGAACATCTAGGTCTCTTTGCACACTTACGGTTTCGAGTGGTCGGCCTACCAAGATATCATGTCACGAGAGTTCAGTTCTGCGTCGTCTTGTTGATATCATGTGCATTACTACACATTTTTGCGGTTAAAGTTGATACACCAATTGTTACTCCAAGAGTGCAGTCGGTGTTTATCCTCTGGTAGTATTTCGAAGCCCCTATGTCAGCGTATTGTGTCAGAGTTAACTTCTTGCACGATGTCGTTTACGTAGATGAATAAAAGGAGCGACCCAAGAACTGGCCCATGTAGTATTTCACTTTTGATAGGTGCCCACTATGCACAGTAGCCAAAGCAGAGATGTTATCACCTAATTACGCCTTGAATGAGTCCCTCAAGGGAGAACACGACAAAAAGAGGGCAAAAGCAGAAGCCTTTGAGTTTAGAAGGTACCACATATTTAGAGCAACAAACACGTGTAAACTATGTCCATCAGGCCAATCAGCTTCTGGCCTGGCGTGGCTAGTGTCATGATGGGCTGGTGACTCATGGCTGACTGTAGCTTGAATTTTAAATTATTGATTAATTGCCTGTCAGTATGCTTCACCGCCTATAGGCCGACCGATAGCCTGACGTGAGCGCGCTCGCTACCTGTATGCTAGCTTGCTGATAGTTGTCCGTTAAATGCCTCCTAAAAGTCCCCCTTTTGAGACGAATCGTAATATTTGAGCTGCGGGTTCACTTTTAACGGAATCGTTTGCATTCATTTCCGGCCTGATCGTCGAGAGGCTGAAGTTTGCGTCCATTAGACACTGGGTTCCCTCGTGAAGAGGTCTGGGGAGTCAGTGGCGGTCGAAGGATAGGAGGATGGGGACTTCGTTTGTGCACCACGTCTTTTGCGCGCACCGCTGTGAGTTAATCGACTATTTGTCTGACGGGGTTCGGACACTACTGGCGCCTTCTGTCCTGGTTCCTCCTGCAAGCACTTGCACTTTCCATAGAGTATGAATTCCACTCACAGGCATATTGATATAGCCCACAAGAATTAAAACATGCCACATTGACGAAAAAAGACTTTGTGCCTGATCTGATTGAAATGCATTCAGTGACACTTTAAATTGGGGTGCGGCTGCTTAACTGATTTTGACTTGGCTGGCGTCCTATGCCTCGCTGAATGTTAATAGTAAGGATGTGACCGTCACTTAGCGTCTATTTAATATACGAACTGATTTGTGTGCAACAGGATTTTAGATTTGCGAAATTGCGAGTGCCAGGATGAAAACCTGAGTTTGATGCATACGATTTGCATTCTCGATGATTATTTAATTAGCTTGATCGGCTCTCCAGCTTTAAAGTGTTCGATGCCCAACATCCATCAGAATTGTGAATGAATGGCCAAAATATTCGGCTGTTTTCTTGCGGATGTTTTCTCGTAATTCACTATCATGGCCTTCGTATCGTAGTCTCTGTGGCATTATGACTTATGTCGTTGCCCATTGTTACCTCTATGGAAGATACTCGTAAGCCCGCCTCCGCTTCCTTTTGTTTCATCACGGGCCATCTTCGCTCGCATTTCTCATGTTCAGTTTGAACATAATGCCTTGGTCGGAAGTTTTACGTAGCTAGAAGGTCTAGTTGGTTGTTTAAAGAATTGACCCCAGAATACAATACATCAAGCGTCAGTCATTTCACTTTTGAAGTGCCTCCACCATTGCTGGTCGCCCGTTGAATGTGAAGAGTATGGTGAGGTTTTCAGATATGGGTTGCAAGCTATAAGTTTGGGTCTTGTTGTTAAATTGCAAGTCTAGTATCATCTAGAAGGGTCAGCAAATTTCATCCACTGCCCTCGAAGTGGTCGCAGTCCACAGCACTGCAGCACATTTGGGAGGCAACTGAAGGGGTTTCGGTGGGCGGAATTTGTCCATGGGTAACATTACTTGGCGGTGAATTTGCCTGGATTCTATTCTGGCTGGCTGCAACTTTCAAAAGTCTTTCTTTGCGATTCCTCGTGTGTGGAGAAGAACCCTCCAGAATAAGGGTCCTTGTTATTTTAGCCATCGTCCTTTTAATTGGCACTTGGTTTGTTTCATACCGTAGGTTTTTATGCACGTTCTTCGAGGAGGCCATTAAGGTATATACGTTCAGCTTCTTTGTGAACTGTTGACCTGCAGTGCCTTTAATTTCGTCAGAGTAAAGTCCAGATGCAGCTACCTTAGTGAGACAAAGGGCAATTGCAGCTGAAGTGTCGTATTTTTTCTGCGGTCGTGGCTTTTCTGAATATTGTAGTTTGTAGCAGTCCAGCTGCACAGCAGGGCACAAATACAGTGAGGAAGTGAACTCGTTAGTTTATTTCCATGTCCATCGTGAAGTGGGTATTCAAACCACCAACCTCAGAACTTTTTTGGGATGCTCACCGTAAACTGATTTTAATTAGACGGGGAAATCTCGGCTTTGGCTACATTTACAACAATTTGAGGCCGCGGATTCAGAAATCACTTTGTACATCTCCAAAGAACAATTGCTGCCTACCCTGCAGTAACAACAAGCTCAGTTCAAGGCAGCTCACATGAAGGTGATGGAGTCCATGAAGAAAAATTCCGTTTACATTTTTTTGATCCAGATGCTTCTGTGAAACAGTCCACGTCAGCTGAGGCACCTGCTGCCTTTATCACGGAGTTTACTTATGAGCCCGACAGCAGCGTAACTTGCGACGCTTAGGTCAAACGTTGGGAAGGCATCTTCGGTGGGGAGTTTGCCAAAACGGATGACGCTTGGAAGGTGCATCTACTACTAATACTATTACTTCTTTTACCCAAATTTGGCACTAAAGATCACAAGCGACACAATGACATTATTCTGTCGAAAACCCCTCGTGACTTCACCTTCGACACTGCCGTCAAGCGCCTTTCAGGAAATTTTGGCGAGAAGTCCTTCTTGTTCAGTATTTGATGCTAGTGCCTCAAGCTGGTCAAAAACGGAACAGACGGTTTTCTTACACTCGTAAGTATAATCAACCGCAAGTGTGAAAAGTTCAAGCTGCGAGAGGTGACAGAAAGTCAATTCAAGTTTTTCACCTCTTTGAGCGCTTTGCAGCCACCTCTTGATGCGAAAACCAGGATTCCTCTGTTGTCCAAAATGTAACAAGACCCTGACACAACTCTGCAGACATTGACGGCTTAGTGTACACGGCTAAAGCATCTTGAACATAATTCTGCGATCGTGGAACAACCTCGTTACTCGCTTGCCGTCACAAACGTTCATGCTGTCACTCGTATGAAGCCAATGTCACCAAAGAAGCCTCAAAACTCCACATTCAGAAAATCACCATCAGCATGCATGCAGTACGGTAATCGGCATTTTGTTCGCTTCTGTCCATTCACGAAGCATGTTTGTCAGAAATGCCACAAGCTAGGGCATAAGAAGGATCACCACCCGGCAGGCAAAGCCCCCAATGTAAGCGCAGGCGACAGGAAGAAGGGACGTTCCAAACGCCCTTCATCTAATTCCGGTCTCAAGTCTCACTCAGCCCTTACCACGTTCCAGACTAAAATTGAGGCATGGAGAAAGTATGTTACGGTTATCATCAATGGGAACCCGTACGCCTCCAGCTTGATAAGGCATCAGACGTCAGCGTCACCTCCAAGCGCACTTGGCAGATGATCGGACAGTCTCCGATGATCACATCGGAAAAAAGGTCCATGAATGGTTTTAGAGGATTTCTTCAGCACATGGGTGAGCCTGAATGTGACGTTCCCTTTGATGGCACTCAATGCGAAGGAACATGCTATTTTACCAACCGTTCGAGGCGGTCTTGGCTGCTGCAACTTCAACCAAACGCAAATGTGTTTTCAGACCAAAAGACCAGTTCCTTGTGCTGCACTTACAGTGGTCGACCAAGAACTTTATCGTCTTCAGCGAGATGGTGTTCTTCAGCCAGTAAATTACCCCGAATTGGCCGCACCACTCATGGCTGTCAAAACAACCACAGGTAAAGTTTGAAGCTGTGCTGATTTTTCCACTGGGCTCAATGCTGATCCAGACACAAATCAGTATCTTTCGAGCGTGCCGGAAACTCTTTCTGCTAAACTAAATGCAATTATTTCAGGCCTTCTGTGAAAAATATCGGGTTCATAATCGACTAAGACGGTCATCGCCCAGATTCAGACAAAATCGATGCTATCAAACAGATGCCACCACCAACGAACGTAAATTCCTTACGCGCTTTCTTGGGTCTCATGAGTTACAACAGCTCGTTCCCCAAGGAAATGCACCGCTTTAGACATCTGATGGGTGAACCACTCAATAAAGATGTCAATTAGTCCTGGTCTGAGTGTCAACAAGCGTTTGAAGTAGTGAAAGCAATTTTGAGCTCTGACTTGCTGCTCGTACTGCATTTCACCCTTTCACGGACCGCAAGATTCTTCTTGCTATTTTCGGCTTAAAAAAGTCATTCCCGTGTGCTTGAAAAATCGCCTTCAGCGCTTAACAACCATGCTACTGGGCTACGACTTCGACATCTGGTACCAGTTTACAACAATAATCGGTCAGGCAGACGCACTCTCGTGCCTAATTAACTCGCGGACTAAGAGCCTGAAGACACAGTCATCAAGTCCGTCTCTGTTGAGTCCGAGGTTCACAGTCTATTTATGGATTCCATTCGTGCGCTTCATCTCACTTTTGAGGAAATCGAAACGCAACCCAACAGGGTCCACGGTTTGTACAAGAATTGCAGCAGTTCCACCAACGACAAAATGCTCTGTCCACTATTCTACGATCCTGTTCTACAATCGTGTCGTTGTTCCGCAGAAGCTACAAGCCAGGGTGTTGAGACAGTTCCACAACGGACATCCCGGCATCAACCGCATGAAGGCTTTCACTCGCAGTTATATGTACGTGCTTCACATGGACCAACAACTGGAAAAGCCGGCCCGCTCATACACCAACTGTGCTCTAGCATCAAAGAAGCCGGTGAATACCACACTCAAGGCATGACCGGTTCCACAAGTCCCTTGGTGCAGTGTCCACATCGACTATGCTGGAGCGCTCAATGACCAGAACTGCCTTATCACCATAAATGCATGTAGCAAGTGGCCGCAAGTCATCCTCATGAAACGCACAACAGCCGAAGCGACAATGAACACTCTTCGACGACTGTTCAACAGGATTGGCTTTCCCAAAGCCTTGGTGAGCGATAACGGAGGGCAGATCACATCAGCTGCCTTCGCCCAATTTCGCAAGCAGTCAGGCATTAACCACGTGCAGTCGCCACCATATCACCCATAGTCTAGCGGACAAGTTGAACGATTCGTCGACATCTTCAAGCGGGCCCTTGGGAAGTCAAAAAGGGGGGAGGGACGATGCAGGAAGTTCTTGAACTATTCCTGATGAAATTTCGAGCCACATCAAACCTCTGACACTTCATCTGCAGAAGCGTTAATGTAGAGAAAGATTTGCAAACTATTTGACGTAATTCGTCAGCTATCATTCATCGGTTTTGTTGATGAATCAGCCCATCCGACGCCAATAGAAAGGCAATCCAACCGACGCCACGGTGCAAAACAACGATTTTTCCATCCGGGCGAGGAAGTGCTGGCAAAGGACTACATGAACAATCGGGAGAAATGGCCGCTTAGACGTGTTCACCGACAGTGTGGTGACGTCGTCTACGAAATTCGCGTAGGCTCAGATGAAAATGATGGAAGCCATGATGCAAAAATTCAGCTTGCATTTTTCTGATCCAAACGCTTCTGCGAAGCAGTCCACGTCATTTAAAACTTTAACACTGGCCAAAATGGCATGAACATAACGCGTTCAGAACCCTGGTTGATTCCTGATGAAGGCTGACTGGTTTTTTTGTTGAAGGACGATCGCGGCAATCAGGCTTGTTAGCGGGGAGCCCAAGGAGGGCCTTACATTTGTTAACAAATGTGTTCAGCGGCCTGGAACACGAGTGTGAGCAAAACAGTTTGCATTTGGCACACGCACTAGAGTAACGACTAATCGTTTTGCGAAACCTGGGATGAGCAATAAACGTTCGTTTAGCTTAGCACGTGGACAAGAAGGATCCCACCTGAAGCCGTGTTGAAGCTCCAAGAGTAAGTTGTTCTCCACCGGTGGCTTCATTGTCTTCTTCCTAATTATGGTTTCGATCTCTTTACAAAAAATGCAATTAAGGTTGGCGGGCCGATAATTGTTTACCTTCGTTTGAGCCCCACCCTTGTATATCGGATGTATGTTTGTCGCCTTCCATTCAGATTGCACTCTCCCTAATTCAAATGTTGCTAGTGGTTTTGAGAGCTCGCTTGCCAATTCTTTTCATGATCTTTTCCGGTGTATTGTCCGGACCGGATGACTTTGCTTCTTTGAGGTATTTCAGCTCTCCTTCCACTTCAGATGATAGCAATAATAGGGATTCAAGAGCTGCATCAGCGTTTACAGCAGCACTGTTAACATTGTGAAACCGAAGCTCGGTTCCCCTAGAGAATAATGAGAGAGGAAACCGGCCACAGTACCTGACTTTCTCGTCATTTTCAACAACTCGTATGCCATTTATATCTTTAGGTATTACAACTGGGTTCTTGTTATTTAGTCGACTATAAGTATAGCGAAATAAAAGTCTGAACTCATCATCAGCCTGTCGGATAGGTCTTCAGATAATTCTTCTAATAGTCTTTCCTTGCCCGATGGATCGAATTTTTGACCACATTTCTTTGCTGGTTCTTATTTTTCAGTAAATTGTCACTCTAGAATTTACCTACAATAGCACTGCTATTTATTCGATCCCCGCTTAGGTTCATTTTGATAGTTTCCGCAGGCACCATTGACAGATTATTTGTTACCTAAGCAGTCACATTCAACACAGCACTACCAAAATGAATCATCACACTCACTTACACATGGCATTCTTCGTAGACAGCTAGCAGCCTCCGGCGTCACCACAGTGAAAATTGAATAAGTGCCACCGATCAAAGAAAGAATAAAACAACAAATTCTCGAAAAATGTAGCCACTATATGGCAAGTCGCAGGAAGCTTATATACTGAATTGTTCCTATAACGCCCATAAGTCGTTGGGTGTACGCGTCCTTCTTTTAGACAGCTCCATGGTAGGCTTATTCCAAGCAACCGTATTTTTATCCTCAAACATTATTTTCCAGCCTTTCAATACCCTTTTTAATCTAATCCTCAGGGCTGCCCATTGATTGGTTTCGTCCGAGTGAGCATTGCATATATTAGGGATGAACTATGGACGATCAGGTAAGTAAAATTGGTCAAGGTCGCTGTGCGCTGATAGGATATCTTGTGTGGGACTTTTTTGCATATTCAATCGTTTTAGAATGATTGTTATCCATTTATTTCTTGCATTTATAAATTCTGACGATAAATATTCTGCACAGTTTCCTTTTCTGCATTGAAACTCAAATATTGGTGTGCACCAAAAACAACCAAAAAACCAATTGCATAATGTCGATGATCTCAATTGATCTGGTTCTCGACCTGCCTTCTTCCTCATCCATCGATGATCTCATTATTTATTTATTGTTGATTTTGTTAAGAAAGCATTAAGTGTATAGATAGGAATAGTTTTAAGGTTACGGTTAGTTTTAGGGTTAGGGTTAGTGTTATGGTTTAGCCTTAAGGCTAAGTTTATTGTTTTGTAATTGGTTTACAGGTTGCATACATTGCTCTGTGATGTTTTCATGCTTCCTAAACGCTTACAATTTTCCGCAAGGATGCGAAACATAATATTTTTCCCGATTTCCTTGGCTTACTTAACAACATAAAAGCGACCCATCAGCGCACGGTATTTTACTTGCATAGTAGACAAATAGCCCTTCTCCATATATTATGGCTTCACATCCCCCCATCCCCACAACGCACAAGAAACCAGAAGAGCATTCAGTGGGATTAAGATTACTTATCTGGTAAACACTATTTAGTAAGATACATTATCGAAAGGTTGGGACCAAGCAGTTGACCTCCTTCCGGTAGTTCTACGGTAGCTGAGCAGGGAGAAGCACCCAGCGACGGCTCACCTTCACATTTACCCCTCCGTTAACTTCCGATTTGTGTCCCCAAGTTCATTTAGTTCCTCAGTTCGGCAATTCAGACAGACCCCTTTTCCTATTCAATCGGTTTTCGGGCGAATGCAACAGCATATGCGATGCCAAATTCGCCGCAGGACCCGGGACACCCTCGATCGGTGCTAAAAGAACACGCCATATATTAATGTAGGCAGCAACGGAAATGATCGCTCACTCACAAGTACAACACATCTCATAATCAACTTACCCGGGAATTAGTTTGAGATAGCAGTGACTCATCCAAATTATAGTCCACACAGACTTCAACAGTTTCTGTACAGGCCGCTTTCGCCGTAGAATTCGAGACAGATGACTTCATGGCACCTGTAAAATAGTTTTAAGTACCATCTTAGATGAAAACATAAGGACACGTTCGGCAGCAGAGGATCGAGAGTATGATACCAAAAATTGACTGGTATTCAGAAATAAAGTGCTGGTCAGACTAAGAGAGAATCACTTTCATCGATCTCCTCCTTCTCTTTGAATTCTTGGGTAAGCACAACATTGTGCATAGGTGAGACAGATCTCAACTATGCTTGGTTCATGTCGCAAAGTTGCTGTTTGTGTGACCAGTTTCGCGTGCCTTTTGCGGAGACCTGGTGTCATGCGCACTTCGCTAAAATAGAAAACATAAAAAAGCGTAAGGAGACCTCAAACTGGCATAAAAATAAAGATCAGTGACTAGGTTGCGGAGACGTTGTGAACAGTCATTAAAACTATAATCTAGACATACTAATCCTGGCGCTGACTTAGCTCCGGTTCCGTAAGTACGCTTATTTCTATAACTTCAGTCCTTTCTCACAGACCTAACAACAAAGGCTGACTTTGTGCACTCATGCAGGTCTCAGAGACACAAATTATTTCGTTTACTTCTGCTTAACCTTAACCTGAACGGTCTTTATGCACTGCTTATTACGTAACAAGGGTGCAAAGACAAAACTCATTATTACCTCCGTGCGTCAGTTTCCCATTATATTTTCTCCTCCAACGGAGAAAATACTGTCCCCCTGGAAAGTTCGGGGGTGGAGAGAGTCACATTCACTTCCACGGGGGTGGAGCGATTTGGGTTCCCACTGCTGAGGCTAGGCAACACTGAAAGATCGATCATTGTTGAGGCCTCCGCAGTGTAGGACCCAATAATGTACGTCCTTTCATTGTTATTTGCAGCGGCAGGTTGTCTTGCCAAAGGTCGACCTAGCGGCCATCCGAAGGAGGGAAACCGTTTGTTGCGGTGTGTGCACGGGCAGTGTATGGTCAAAAGCTCCTTCAACGGACGGTCTTAAGGGAGCTACCTCGGCGCGTACCGCTTGATAGGCACGGAGGTAGTGTTCGGCGGAGGGGAAACCGATGAAGTTAGAAGAAAAGGGGGGAATCGGAGGGGCCGGAAGCGGCGGCCCCGGTTGACATCTGAGGTCAACGGAGGGGTAAATATATGGCGGATGCTGGGATGCTCCATCGCTATCTGCGTCTCCCTGCGCAGCTACCGTAGAACTACCTGAACGACAAAGAGACGACAACAGGAACAGAAAATTAAAACTGAGTGATGACCGCGTGTAATTAAGGGACAGTTGGTCACAAAGTAGCCTTTATATGCCTGAGGGCTTACCAGAGATCTGAATCCGCGTTGGATGGAAAAGTTTTGACACCATGAGTAGTCTACCTCGATTGTGGTATACACAAATTAACCTTGTATGTAACCTATTAGTTAGCGAATTTTGAAAGCCAGACCTTGCATTTGGACAACAGTTTCACTATTGCCATCACACTATTCACTGTCGTCGGATTAGGAAATCTGAGGGCTGTCCGCTGACGACCATATTCACTGAGTTAGATGTTGACAAGTCCCTTAAGACGTAACTTGCATGTGACATAACATCCGAGGGTGTAAATAAGAAATACTACTGACATCTAGCAAGCACCTCGGTCGAGTTGGTAATTTCGCAAAATCTGAGAATGAATTCCAGGCAGAGGTCTGAGGAAATTGGCCGTTGCTAGGCAATGACATTTCAAAATTTCAGTGTAGTTAATGTAGAAATAATTACGTCGGATTTTTTAAGCTACCCTGGACGCGGCAATAGGTGGCAACTAACTGCACTCAAGCTTTATTATCGTGTGAAGGTTCCGGTAAAAATCTGCTGGGAAAATCTACTTCTAACCGAAGACCCAGAGCCTTCATTTGCCCTTCCCGAAAGATTGCCTGGTTGATGTAGCCGTTTTCAGAGCAGACAATTAAATCGGAACCTTCACGTATGTGAGTTAGTTTTTTAAAGAGCCAGCAAATGTCATTGGAGCTGAACGAGGTTCTGCGGAAATATTTCCCATGGACACTTTATTCCATGTGCTATTGAAATTAACCCCATATGACCTAGTAGCCATTTACAAATAAGAGAAAGTTAGCTTTGAAATGCGAAGACGTAGATGATTTAAACTGTTTAAACTCTCTCGTCTGCACTTTTAACACAAGGCCTAAAAATATTTGTTAGAACGACTTAGTTAAATTTTCCACACTAATTTCTGAGACATAAAAAATTAAATTTTACATATTCGTGCCATATCCATGTCATTCTGATTAAGTGACCTTTGTGAATTGAGCTATCTCGAATTAATCGATTCATTAGTCCCAAATGCCATTAAATCAGCATAAAAAGCATGGAATTATTATCAAGCTGGCAGACGTACCCTGAGCTTGATTCGCTGGTTGCCACACTTTGGCTCCATGTAACCTAATAAGAGGACTATCTACATACTCCAAATAGCGTTGTAGAGCCTGCAGAAGCATATCCGAAGTGGCATCCATCCTTTGGAAAACTGCAGCCCAGACTAGTTTGAAAGGATGCAGACATCGATCCGTAGCGTTTGAATTTAAAATATCGATCGGAGATTCCCAGGACCGACCAGTGGGCACGCGGTGATCCCGGCCTAGCGCACGTGGTCGTGTTGGGCGTAAAAAACTGTAGCCTTGGAGCCTTAGAAGTAAAAAAAGGCTGCGATGCCTAAAATTCGCAAAATTAACCATTCTGTGTGTGCATGTCTCCTTTTACACCACTAAAATAAGGCATTGCGCTGACAGTTAAACAGCACAGGTGATAACAAAAAGACATATTTCAGTATCACTTATGGCATTATTTACCACAGCATTACCCACAGCATTCCCTGTGTGTTTTGGAGTAGATACCCAGTTTCGGAATTTCCTGTGAAATTTGTCTCAAATTCGGAGTGGAACTGTGTTTTCAGGGACTTTAGACCCTTGGCTACTTCTATTTCCCTCAGTTGAATCCTTTGCAGTAGCTTGGATTCATTTTGCAGCCACGCCTGAGCTCCCTGAGTCTAATTGTGAGCGACTAAATGCCCCGTATATTTTTTCCAAATACTTCCTTGTTGATATAGACGAAACGCCTTTCAATGCTAAAGGGGACACTGGAGACCCTCATGGTGGCTCTGACACGGTAGGAGAGATAAAATACGATTCTCAAGTTCATTTGTTCGCTTTCTTTCGACAGGCACCTTTCATCCAGTTTGTTTCGGTGAGAGCCACCCGTTGCGTGTGCCTTCTCCGTTTTGAGCTGCAATTTTCTGCATTTCTCAAAGTTAAATTTCATCAACCATTAACAGAGACCACTTAGTCATTCTCTTAAAGGACTTTCATTGTTATTGCATTTGGTCAGCTGACCTTGTCCGCGAATTCGTGGGTAAGCTTAGCATTGTGAATGGTTCAAACAGACTTCCATCGTGCTCACTTGATGCAATTGCAGACCGACTCTCAGTTTGCCAGTCGGCCACTCCAGAGCACAAAACGGACACCAATCCGAGTTAGCCTGTTAGTTGGCAACCAGCCAGGCTGCGTTTTTAAGCCCACCATGATAGCTTCAAGCGCGTCAAATCATTTATAGTGAGGAAAGTGCGCTGAGCAGTCGACTTAACATTTCCGGGCAGCAGTTACCGTCCAAGTCCGTCAGTGGCCTGATGCGGAGAAATGGCGCAGATGCTATTGACCTCGTCTGCGTGCGCCACATTCATGACTTGCTCCACCTCCCGTAACAGAAGTATCATGATTTTGCACATGAAGGTTTGAGCATCTCACATGCTTGAAAGTACCAGGTGTCAAGAAGGAGCAATTTCTGCTTACTTATTAGATCACCGGTCGGTCACTCTGCCTCTTGGACTGACTGCGCGGTCGGAGTATGATTGTCAGTTTGCGACCGTCCAAACCACGGTTCTTAGCGATCAGTAATAGCCCCAGGCTCAAATCACCTATTCAACAGCGGAGCAGAGAATCATACTTCCGTCTTACGGAGGAGGTGTTCGTTGTAAAACAGGGTTTTGCTAAAATCTGTTATATGAATGACAATTTTGACGACCAAACAAGTTTACGGTGCTATGTGCTGGGACGCCTCATTGACTCGATTTGAAATACGGTCGCCCACATACGCACCATAGCTGATTAGTGACGGATAAAGAGTGTTTCTCATAGGAAGGAAGTGTGTGTTCTGCAAGTTTACATGATAGTGCGTTTCTGACGAACATACGATACACTCGATAAACACAAGACCTTCACTTTTGAAGTCATCTACGAGGATCACCTGGAGGCAACAGGACATACTGAGTGGCTATGAAATCACTCCGCTGCAAACAGACTTCTTCATCGATCACAAAAGTCAGGCAAAAACTCTCATTCTCTACACTCATTACCATTCAGGTAGTTCAAGGAAGATGTATGCAATGCAAGCATTTTAATTTCCCTGTAATCTACCACTACTTAGATGGGAAATTCACGGCCATAAACACAAAATGTAATCTATCCTGATCCAGTATCCGTCAGAGAATCCTGTTATCTCAAATATCGGAATGGATAGACGCTACAGTTTGACTACCTTCGCGTTGGATGATCGGACAGATGCTGATGCACGCTGAATACTGTAGCGGTCTATGTCGTATCTGGATAAGAAAGAAGACGTGTCGAGCACCGGACATGATTCGGTATGTCGCATTTGTACTCACATTACTACAAGCCGAATCCTCGATGGTGGGTAAAAACCCGAAAGCACCTGTGGGAAGGATTTATTGTGTACAGAACTCCCAGTTGCTGTCTCAGATGGCAGTGGCCACTGGCGAAGCTAGACCCAGCACTTACTGCGCTCATACAAGCCTGAGGGAGAATGAGACGGTGGTGGCAGCTGCCGAAGAAGAGCAGGTTGCGTGGAATATTACCGTGGGGTTGTCGTATCTGGTGGCGTAGGCTGTATCGGCTGAGGGTGGGTCATGTTTAATTGGCGCCTGGGCGGCTGTGACTATCTGGATGCAAGTGTGTGTGTGTGTGTTTAGTGGGTCGTTGCCTGCTCATTGTCTGGCTTACCTCTCGTGATCTTAGTCTATCTGGACCTCAAGGTTGTTTCGACTGCTGCGAGACACAGGCCACCCACGATGTCCATCAGCGGTGTCGAGCCATGCGCTATCCACCACACACTGTCCACCCGCACGGTGTCCAACCAATCACAGGCCGATCCAGCCAATGGACCTGTAGCGGGTCGTGCCTGCCTGACTAGCTCGCGTCGAAGTGCACTTTCCCAAACGCTCACCGATGTGCTTCCTCGAGGCGTCGATCACCCAATCGTAGTTCTCGCATCTATGAGCCGACGAATCCGGGGGGAGTACCGTAGCGGGTCGTGCCTGCCTGACTAGCTTGCGTCGAAATGCACTTTCCCAAACGCTCACCGATGTGCTTTCTCGACGTGTAGATCAGCCAATCATAGTTCTCGCATCTATGAGGCGACGAATGAGGAGCTTGCACACGTGCCCGACGCAAGTTGCCTCTCTGCCCAAAATCTCCAGACCGACCTACCCAATGAAAGATCTCCCTTCCGTCTGTCCTCTGGCCCGACTACTCTAAGACCTCACTTGGGCCCGGTCAACCTACTGATCGGACGTATCTCTCCCAAGTCAATATATTCTCTTCGTCCGTTGTGTACACAACAAACTCTTCCATCTACTCTGGCCTTTAAAGGCTTCTCTTCTCAGCACTAAGTAACCATGGTCTGAAGATCGCAGTTGCACGGTTGGACATCCTTAAGCCCCTGCGACATGTGTGTGTCCGACTAGAAGTCGATCAAGTGTCTGCAGATCAGCGCGTCTGGGAGCGCTGACTGTGATAATGGGTGACCTTGGTCTTGAACAAGGGAGCCGGGAACAGCAATTTGGGCGCCGGCTACAATACTATGTGGAGTTCTCTACCCAGGGCATTAACTCTGCTGACCTGAGCAAGATTTCACCCTGTGCGATCTAGTCGGTCACACTTATCGTGAAGTGTTTCTGATTTCTTCGCCAAAGTTGGTCACAGCCATGCCCACTATTTGACTCATTGTCATTACTTACTTTCCACTGTTGCCTCCGCCTTCAAACAGCTGGATCAGAAATAGTACATTAATGTTAATCCCGGCTATCATTGTTTTACCATCATCAACTTGAAATCTATCCCCAACACGCGCACTCGTAATTTTAGTTGCCGTCGTCGACACCTTTGGAAACTGTCAGGCCCCTACACCGTAGTTTTAGAAGTGGACGAAGTTAGCGAACCCTAGTGTGCGCGTATTTCAAGAATCCATGTCCAAGGCAGATACCCGCTCGTGCATATAGCGTAGTGCGCTTTTGCTCGGATGTGAGGTGAACCTGCAGTGGCATTTGACTTACGCAGAAGATCATCGGGTGTGGCCCCTCATCCATGTTATCTGACTTGAGGATAGAATAATATTGGTCCCTTTTGCCCCAACTTCGAACTCTCGCAGAGAAATCGTGAAGTTCTACTGCTTAAATATTAGTTGTATATATAATTCACAACAAATTGGTAGTATCTACTGGTCATTTCAGAGCCAGCGGTACATAAAACAAGGAGAGTGGCGTTCGTGCAACTTACTGAGTGGCGGGACGCCCAGTAGAAATGGGCGCTTCTGATCTGGAACTAAGATTTAAGATCCCGGAGAACTCAAAGTAACAAAAAAATAATAAATTGTATATTTAAGGCCCAAGGGGCCCTTTCATTATAGCATTACTGCTATGGTTAGAATAAATACAAGTTTGGTAATCACAGTTACTTGTAAGCAACGTTCTTATAAAATGAATGAGTAGTATGTGTTGTAATGGGTTCCCAGGCTATTTAGTGCCGCCAATCTCTTTGTGTCAGTTCAGCTGAGAGAACAACGAACAAGGTCGTAAGGGAAAGAAAGTCGTTTATTGCCTCCCTTAACGGGTACTATATGGAATGAAATCTATAGAAGCGACCAATCAGATTGTGCCTTATTCGCATAGGGGCTTGATTGGTCATCTCATGCGCGCGTAGGCGGTGGCTGCATCGGGTGACCTCGCAGGGGTGCGCGCATGGCTTTTACCCGCCGGCTTGCGTGGTCTTTGTCCTTTGTTCCTTATCTGTAGGGAGGGGGCCGATGACGTGACCCGACAGTTCGCTCGGGCTGCCTGTTAGGAATAATCCCAACAGTATGTTACACATATTAAGTCAGATCCAATTTATAGCGGACCGTCACCAAAAATAATGGTCAAAAATATGAGGCCAATATAGTTAACTGCGAAAGACGCATTAAATAAACTCGTAGAATTAAAATCAGTGGCAGAGTAAAGCGAGCTACCGATTTTCAAAACACAAAGGAAAAAACTGCTTAGATAGGTAGCTAATTTGATATGCTATCATATGATACAGTAAGATGGCATCGTGATGTTTGGGGTTTCGAATGCTCCTTGTCGCGGGAAAAAAGTCCTCATGAGGGTGAGCCGAGAGGAGCTTATCAGGGAAAACGGGATCGAAAGGAGAAGGGAATTGTAGAAGTCACCAGAACACCACTGAGATGCAAACAAGCAGACTTCAGACTCCACCGACAAGTTGGAAAAAACGTAGGAACCCGCGACCATCATCAACAGAGATCTAGAAGACCACTGTTAGGATTGCAAAACGGAGAAGATTTGGCATCATTTGGAAATCTTGCGTGACTCTGCAGAGGAAACTGTAAATATATTTAAAGCCCACTTTACTATCTCGGGAAGAGCCTCAAATCAAACCGTTGTTCCGAGAAAAGCAAGAGGAACACGGATGATCACCCGTATGTTTTCGCTCGTCAATCAGCCGATCCCCCGGCTTACATCGACATGAGATTTGAATGTGCACCTTGTTGCTCATGGAACATAATTTTCTTAAGGGAGAATCATCTGTTCATGTGGAAATGCAGAGCCACACTGTGGGAGGATTATCAGATCTGGTCGACTTCAGATATAACACGTGTTTTACATACAGTAGTCGCCACAGCCCATGCAATTTTCATAACTTTGTATCAGTTTTATCATTACTCTAATACCAATGTGAATGCATTTAGGAAAATTTAGAAATAATAATGAACTGCATCAGGCATATTAGGTACTTAAAAAACTATAGAAATTGCAAAGTGTTTGTAAAAATATAAAACTTTCTCGATAATCACGTGATTTTGGAGACGTATGAAGTAGCTATAAATTAGAACAATAAATTTAGATATTGTGTTACATTAAAAAACTTGAAGCAACCAATTTATATAAATAGAAAGAACTTTTCTTTTGTTAAGACATTCTGTTAACTTTAATATTACTGGAAAAGTATTAATTGAATGTCATCAAAAAAGTGTGTCATAGTTTTCCTTGTTTTCTGTCTTCTTTGATAATTTATAAATTCTGCTGGTAAAGGAGACATATGGTCGATCACTGGAACAAAATTTATTTTTCCTGAGCTTTCGAGCTCTTACAAGAGCTTATCGTCAGAGGTGGAGAAACAGTAACAAATGTGGAAGCTACTTGGGGCGTGTGTACAATAATTAAAATTTTGAACATGCAGAAAATCAAAAATTGTGTGTGCTGCCGACTTGCCATTGAGGGCTGTGCTAGCCTGCTCCAGTAGGCAAGATCGATATGTTGGGTGGAAATATTTACAGAAATAGAATCATCAACAAAACAATTAATATTTATGGTGGGCGGGATGGAAAATTAAAAAAAAGTCATAGAAGAAGGGAAGGAGGATGAGTAGAGAGGGATTATGTAGGCTTGGGTGCCAAATGGCCACGTCAGCATCGAAAGTGGGATTATTAGGGAGGATTTTGGGCCAATTGATTACGGCGGGCGTCTGGATGTGATCTTTTGCAAAAGCGTAAGGCCCTGTACGCTGGCGCCAATTCGACACATCTATTGACC